>PVHP010006918.1:0-30000 GCA_004024765.1 Zapus hudsonius | reverse complement strand
CCATAATCCATGCATGTCTGTGTCTCTCTCAAGTAAATGAAAAAAATTTTAAATAGACAACTGAAATAACTTTATGAAAATATCACTCTCATTAACTAGTATATAACCTCACTTGCTAAAATTCCTTATGTAAACCAGGCATGGTGGTACATGCCTTAATCCCAACAGGAGGAGGAGGAGGACCACTGTGAGTCAGAGGATAGAGAGAATTTATCATGGATTTCCAAAGCCTTTTCTTTATCTAGAACTAGAGTTTAGAGTAGGATGTCTTGAAGCAGGCAGCTTGAGATGGAAAGAAGTACCATTTAAGTGGATCCTCCCGAGGCATGAAGAGGAAGCCATGCTAAAATCCATCATCCATCGTGCTTCTAGTAACCCATTCCACCTTAATGCATTCGTTTTTCAATAGTATATAAAAGTGATACTGACACACCTAACACACTGGGCATGGTGGCGCATTCCTTTAATCCCAGCACTCAAAAGGCAGAGGTAAGAGGATTGCCATAAATTCCACACAACCCTAATACTACACAGTGAATTCCAGGTCAGCCTGGGCAAAAAAAGTTACACTGAATCAACAGTTATCATTTGCGTTGGAACTTATCAGGCAAAATAGTTGTAAATTATGCAGACACCAGCAACAAATACCCTAAGCCAAATTTCAAATATGATTTCTATCATGTCAGTATATTAAACTTTGCCTTAAGCCAAAAATGATAATTAAAAGCTAGGAAGCCCTGGCACTCAGGAGGCTAAGGTTGGAGGATTGCTGTGAGTTTAAAGCCAGCCTGAGGCTACAGAGTGAGTCCCAGATCGGTCAGGGCTACAGTGAAATCCTGCCTTGTAAAAATAACAAAACAGAAAAGGATAGGAAGCAATTTATGTTACGAATTTAGTAACAGAAGTTCAACGTACCTATTGTATGGCAAGATAATCCTTTATCCTTTATGAGTTAAAAGACTGTAATTGCATCTTAAAATGATAGCTTTGCAAATACTACAGTAAATGGTCATGCTACATCTGGATACCAGAAGCAGCTTCTGATATGAGTAGTAAATGCATCAATTAGTTGAAGTGTTCAAAATGATAAAAAGAAATATATGAGTTGTTAAGACTGATGTGTTGAGTAAAAAACTACAGTAGTAATAAAGTGGTTCATGATATTGGAATAAAGATAATGACTTAGATAATGCCTATATTAATAGCTAAGATTATATTGAGTCCTTTCTGTACACTGTGCTCTGTGTGCATTATTTAATCACCAATACCCCTGAGATGAGTGCTGTTACCATCATTCTCACCAAATCAAGCTGGGTCTGGTGACACAGGCATATAGTCCCAGTTACTTGAGAGGCTGAAACAGGAAGATCACAACTTCAAGGACATTCTGGGTAACCTATAAGGGCCTTGGAGGGCTCAAGACCACCTGAGTTTGATTCCTCAGCACCCATATAATAACTGGGCATGGCCATGCATGTCTGTAAAGCAGTCCTGTAGGGAGCAGAGACCAGAGAATCACAGCTTGAGAAAGCAGCAGGTTCTAGAATCAGTAAGATTCTCCTTCAAGGAAACATGTAGATGAGCAGTGGAGGGGGACACTCAGCATTCTTTCTAACCACACACATGCACAGGGCACAGCATCTATAAATACATGTACACACATCATACATACTACACATGCACATGCAAAATAAAACAATAAATTGACAAATAAAAGGGCTGAGTATATAGCGCAGTGATAGAACCCTTCTAGCATTTGGAAGACCCTCTGAGTTCAATCCCCATTACCAGAAGAAAAGAAAAAAAAAAGGCTTAAAAAGTAGTCACTAGCCCCTATTGAAAAGCCTATCAGGACATGAAAGCTCTAACTTTAAGTATACTATATATTCCTTTTATTCATCTGATTAAGATTATTAGACCACAAAAAATACTGTCCTTTAAATTTATGGGGCCTAGATGAAAGTATGGCATTCCTCATACTTGTGAAATGGTATGTTCTCATAGACTAAAATCTTGGGTGAGCTGCCAGTTAGATTTCTGACACTACTGATTAGGTTGGTAGGGGGTAAATGCATCTGGCTGTTGAAATTGTGGAACTACATGAGCAAGGAGAGTCTAAACAATATGTCACCAAAGCACAAGAGAACTCCATGAGGACATTTTTGAAACTATTGTCATAAAATAAATTTCAAGACCTCGTCCCAACCATATCAGATGCTCTGAAAAGATTAACCAAAATTGGAACTGAGAGACAGACCCCTGAAGTATCTCCATTCGGGCAGTAGTAACCTTTGAGAGGAGTTCTACCATAGTTGAGAGATGAAACCAGAGTTAGAACATTATACCTGAATGCAGTTTTTTTGGTTTTAAGTTATTGACGATCTTCATACATACAGACAGTATACCATGATCATAATTCTTGCCCTTTTTCCCTATCTCCCTCCACTGAATCCTTTCTTTCCCACTATTCTCCTATTTTGATGTCATAATTTTCCCCACCTATTATGCAGATCATGTCCATGAATTCCGTGGCCACTTTGTGTCTGGAAGACAGAATTACAAAGCACTACTCCCCTTCTATTGGCTCTTACATTCTTTCCATCACTTCTTCCACAATGGCCCCTGAGTCTTGGAGGGTGTGATAGAGATGTCTCACTTAGTGTCGACATACCATTCTCGTTTCTTCTCAACACTTTGGTGAGTTTTGAGTCTCCCCAGTGGTCACCACCATCTGAAAAAATTCTCTAACCAAAAGTGACAGTAGCATTAATATATGGATATAAACATAAGTATTTAGAGGGCAATTTGGTATGCATAATATATTTAGCCAAACAACAGTAGTCCCCCCAACACCAGGGCTTCTGACCTCCCCAGCCATAGGCTTTTCATTAGGTTTTCAGTACCAGCATGAATTCCCTCCCATGGAGTGGACTTCAAATCCAATCAGAAAACAGTTGGTTTCCCTGTAATAGACATGTCACTATTGCACTAATTGGCACATTTGGCTTGCAGGGTCCACTGCTTCTTAAGACCACTGGTTACTTTTTTCCACCAACAGGCTGCACTCTCCAACATCTGACAGCTAGTCATTTAGATATCACTTTTGTAAATAAAATACCTGATTTTCAGAGACATTAAGTAACTTAAACTAGGTCAGCATCTCTGGGCCAATGATGATTTTGTCACTCAAGAGGCATTTGGCAGTGGAGACATTTGTGATTATTATAACTGGGGAAGGTATATTACTGGCATTCACTAAAACATCCTGTGATGTGTACATACAAACACACACAAATTATCTGGCCCAACATGACAGTAGTTCCAAGGCTGAGGAAACCCTCATCTAGATTACTAACTGGTGCTAAACCTAATGTACTTGTGGAAATAATGAATGTAGGCCACTCCAGAGTGGCAGCTTCAAGGGACCACTCTTTACCTTATTTGTTTAGAGTCTTGAGCATGCTTCTAGGTAAGATGCCAGTGTAAAAAGACATTCAGGCTAACAGAGAGGGGATAGCTAGAGGGGAAGCCTGGGGGTAGAGCGAATCAACCATTTGGAGTGAAGCAGCTGTCTCTAGATTTTCATAATCAATTTATTATCTTATTCCAATTATTAACCAGGAGGGCTGCATTCCTGGTGTTGAAAGATTTCAAAGTAAATATATTTCTAGCGAATTTGACAAAAAAAACTTCTAAAACAAATCATCCAATGGTTCAATGAAGTTATGAAGTTTATGTACATCATCTACAACATAGAAATTCCAAAGAGAGTTAATCTTGTAGCATGTTAGCCTTGAGTTGATTCCTGGCCTTTCCCCTTGATCTGGATGATCTGAAGAAGCTTCTGGATCTCCAGTGCCTTTCCTTACCTGAGAAGTAGGATGATAAGATATCCTCTCACAAAGCCTTAGGACAGTGCCTGCCAGCAACTGGTAGCTATTCAGTAATAATTCATTTTGGGGAGGACTGGGGGGCAGTTCTGAGGCATGAACCCTGGGTGTTGCCTATAAGCAAATGTCTATCACTGAGCTGTATGGTAAATACATATATGAATTTATGTTAATAAACTAGATCCTTGTCATGCCCATGGGGGATTAAAGCACTTAACATCACTTTTATATTTGAATAATCAACTCTAACAATAAAATTTAAGCAAAACTATGATACTGACTTGATCTGTTCCTATGCTGAGAGGGGGGTTTTATGTGTCTTTTCTTTTCAGATCAACAGAAACACTTAAAAAAGAAGATGATCTTGACAGTCTTATTAATGAAATATTTGAGGAGCCCATCTTTGACAAAAAATCCTTTGTAAGTCAAGTATTATAAATATATAGTAATTCATTATATCATGATATTTTAACATAGTCTGAAAACATAAAGAAGGCACATGTTATCAGTATATAATCCTGAATTCTAAGATACATAGTTACTTGAAACTATTTCACTTAGAGTTGTTTCAGAAATAAAGTGTTAGAAACAATGCTGTTATACATGTACCCATAGCCTTGATTATATTGATAGTATTTTAATTTTTTAAATGTTTATGTATCTATTTTAATTGTATAAAAGTTCAAAAACTAGTAGCTACCTATGTACTATGAATATGTCATAAAAACTACCCAATCTAGGTGTATCATAATATGTGGCTGTATTTTCTACTCTGGACTTCTTTTTTTTTTCTTTATTATCCATAAATAGATACATTGAATGAGCAAATAATGAGTTGATATCCCTATTTCCCCACTTTCCCTCTTCCCTGTCCCCAATCAGCTGGATATCCTTCTCCATGGGTAGTCTGGATCAATCCATATGGTAGGGGGTTATGGATAGCCTAGGAGTCAACCCATTTCCACCCCACTTCTGTATGTTGTTATTGAGGGGAGCCATGTCTCTGGGAGTTCTCCCCCACCATGGCTCTTACAATCTTTCCTCCCAATCTTCCGCTCAGTTCCCTGAGTCATGGTGGGTAAGTATTAAGGCTGCTTTATTGTTGAGGTCTTAGGGGGTCTCTGTACTTCTGCTTTAGGTTGTTTTGAAAACGATGTCTGTCTGGCTTATCCTATGTTGACTGACTGGCTGTGGTTGTGTGTCTCTTGCTTATCCCACTACTCTCTGCTGGTTCTATATGGATCCTTCATGGAAGATCTGGTGTGGCTCATCTCTTGCCTGGATGTCAGCTATTGGCCTATGGTTTGTTGTTAGGGTTGAGGATCCATAACTCTCTTGCTGCATTCTGAAAAATACAAACAGAATCTCCATTGGAGAGTGAGATCAGTATAGGTTAACTTAGATACACATTTCTGAATTAGCTAGATCCTTATCCATGAGTATGGAATGTCTTTCCATCTTATCACATCCTCCTCTATTTTCTTATTGAGTGTTTCAGTATTTTCCTTATATGAGTCTTCCACAACCTGGGTTAGTGATATTCCAAGGTATTTGATTTTCTTTGAGGTTATAGAAAACGGGACAGTTTCTCTGATGGCTTTTTCTGAATGTTTGTCTTCTGCATATAGAAAGGCTACTGATTTTTGTGTGTTAATTTTGTATCCTGCCACTCTGATGAAGGCATTGATCACCTTCAAGAGTTTACTGATACTATTCTTTGGGTCTGATATATATAGAGGATCATGTCATCTGCAAAGAGGGATAGTTTAATTCCTTCTTTTCCAATTTGTATCCCTTTTATGCTTTTCTCCTGTCTTATTGCTTGGGCTAGAACTTCAAGCACTATGTTAAAGAGCAGTGGTGAAAGTCCTGAATTAAGTGGGAACTCCTTAAGTCATTCCCCATTGAGAATGATTTGTGCTTTAGGAGATCTGTATACTGTCTTTATTATGTTGAGGTATGAGCCATCTATGCCTATTCTTTCCAGGGTTTTGAACATGAAGTGGTGTTGAATTTTGTCCAAGGTCTTCTCAGCATCTATTGAGATGATCATGTGGTTTTGGTGGTTGAGTCTATCAATGTGGTGGATTACATTTATCGACTTGTGTATGTTGAACCAACCCTGCATCCTGGGATGAAGCTGACTTGGTCAGGGTGAAGGATATTTTTGATGTGGCTTTGTATTCAGTTTGCTAGGACTTTGTTCAGGATTTTTGTATCTAAATTCATCAGGGATATGGGTCTGTAGTTTTCTTGTTGCATCCTTGCCTGATTTGGGAATTAGGTTGATGCTAGCTTCGTAGAAGAAGTTTGGGAGTCTTCCTTCTTTTTCTATGCCCCTAACAAGCTTCAGAAAGAGAGGTTTCAGTACTATGATGAAGGTTTGGTAGAATTCGGCTGAGAAGCCATCTGTTCCTGGGCTTTCCCATTTCGGGAGGTTCTTGATTACATTTTCAATTTCTGTGGATGTGATAGGTTTATTTAGTGGCTTTGGCAATTGGTAGGTGTCCAAAAATTCATCCATTTCTTCCAGGTTCTCTAATTTTTTGGAGTAGAGGTTTTGGAAGTATGACCTGATAATACTTCCAATCTCTTCAGGGTCCATTGTGACTTCTCCCTTGTCATTTCTGATTTTGTTAATGTTGGCCTTCTCTGTTCTTCATTTGATTAGATTAGCCAGGGGTTCATCAATCTTATTGACTTTTTCAAAGAACCAACTCTTTATCTTTTTTAAAATTTTCTTTGTTTCCAAGTCATTAATCTCATTTCTGATCTTAATTATTTCCTTATGTCTTGAGCTCCTAGGGTTGGACTTTTCCATCTGTTCTAATGACCTTAGGTGGGAGAATAAATAGATGGTTGATTTGAGACCTCTCTTTGTTATGAAGGCATTTAGTGCAATGAATTTCCCCCTTAGGACTGCCTTCATTTGGTCCTACAAGTTCTGATAGGATATGTCCTCATTATCATTTACTAGGAAATTCTGAATTTCCTGTCTGGTTTCTTGTGTGAACCATTCATTATTCAGGAGCAAGTTGTTTAGACGCCAGTATCTGTTGAAATTTCTGAATCTTTTCCCATTGTTAACTTCTAGCTTTAATGTGTTGTGGTCTGATATGATGCAGAGGATTACATCGATCTTCCTAAATTTGTTGAGGGAAGATGTATGTCCTAGTATGTGGTCAGTTTTGGAGGAGGTTCCATGAGCTGCTGAGAAGAATGTATAATCTGTGTCCTTGGGATGGAATGTTCTGTAAATGTCTGTTATCCTTAGCTGGTCTGTGGTGCTGTTGAGCACCGTTATTTCCCTGCTTATCTTTTGTTTGGAAGATCTGTCTAGGGATGACAGTGGAGTGTTAAAGTCTACTATGATGGTGTTGGCGTCTGCATCTGCTTTGCTTTTGTGTAATTTATGCTTTATGAACTGAGGAGCCCTTGCATTTGGTGCATACATATTTAAGATAGTGATGTCTTCTTGTTGGGTCATTCCCTTGACAAGTAGGAAGTGGCCATCATGGTCCTTTTTTATTGATTTTGGTTTAAAGTCTATTTTGTCAGATATTAGAGTAGCTATGCCGGCTTTTTTATTATTCCCACATGCCTGGAAAATTGTTTTCCATCCTTTTACCTTTAGTAGGTTACTGTCTTTAGCGATAAGGTGCGTTTCTTGAAGGCAACAGATGGAAGGGTCCATTTTTCTGATCCACCCTGCTATCCTGTGTCTTTTTATAGGAGAGTTAAGCCCATTTACATTCAAAGTTATAACTGTGAGGTTTGCTTTAAGCCCTGCTATGTTGGAGGGACTCTGGGGATTGGTATCTGAGCTGTTGTTATCTCTTTGGTGTTACTGTGCTTGTTCTCTGTTCCTTTCCTGGGGTCGGTTTCTTGTCTCATCTGCATGGAAGATCTCATGTAGTATCTTCTAAAAGTTTGGTTTTGTGTTCAAGTAATTGTAGAGCTGTCTAATTTCATGGAATACTTTCATTTTCCATCTATTATTATGAATAACTTTGTTGGGTACAGTAGTCTAGGTTGAAATCCATATTTCTTTAGACCTAGAATAGCTTTATTCCAAGCTCTTCTGGCTTTTAAGGTTTCTATGGAGAAGTCTGTGGTGAGTCTGATGGGTTTGCCTTTGTAGGTGGTGAGTTTTTTTTCTCTCGCTGCTCTAAGGACTCTCTCTTCACCCTCTATCTTTGGCATTGTAATCAAGATATTTCTTAGACAGTTCCTCCTTTGATCCAATTTGTTTGGGGTCCTGTGTACATCTTGTAGTTGTACGAGATTATCTCTTGCAAGGTAAGGAAAGTTTTCTTGAATAAGTCTGTTGAAAATATTTTGTATGCCCCTAGCCTGGTTTTCTTCTCCTTCTGGGATCCCCATGATCCTGAGATTAGGTCTTTTTATGGTATCCCACATTTCCCTCAAGTTTTGTTCACTTACTCTTTTTTTTAACCTTCATACACATATTTTTTTATTGTCCATAATGAGTTACAATATTTAGTGGGCAAACAATGAGTTGTTATCCCCAATTTCCCGCTGCCCTCCCCTCTCCAATCCGCTGGATAACCTCCTCCAAGGGTCGTCTGGATCAGTCCTTGTGACAGGGGACCATGGATAGACTAGTATTCAGCCAGGTTCTCCTGGCCATGCCTCTGGATAATCTCCCCCACCACAGCTCTCACAATCTTTCCACCCCCTCTTCCGCATAGTTCCCTGAGTCATGGTGGATGAGTATTAAGGCTGCTTTAAGGTTGTGAGTTTAGGGGTCTTTGTGTCAAAAATTGTTGGTTTCTGTCTCACTGGCTTATCCTGTGTTGATTTAATGGCTGTGGCTGTGGTTCCCTTGTTCATCCCGACATTATCTGTGGAGTTCCATATGGATCCTCCACCTCCCCATAAATCGCTCCCATAGTACAACTTGTCTTGGGAGCCCAAGAGTACGGGAAACGGTGCCTATCGCCCTGAATCCCAAGTTCCAGACAAGGGGTATCCCTCACTAAGTGGAAAATTGGCCGAATTTGAAAGCTGTTGTCTCCCCCAGGCCCAGGCTCCTCCATTACACATGTGCTCCTTTCTTGGTTCGCTGTTCTCTCTGAGTAGGTGGTGTGGTCAGCCTACTCATGACTGCAGATTGTGTTTCGTGTCATTGGTCTCTGTTTATTCCAGCTGTCATTGATCAGTTTTCCCGGGCAGCCTGTGCTGTGCCTTCCAGCACTACACTAACTGCCTTCTGGGGGCTGGACACTGTTCCAGACGTTGAAGGGTCTCTCGATGCCAATCAATGGCATTCTGTGATTTCTTCAGCAACAGGGTTTTGCCTCAGGCCTGGGGAGGGCACTCAAGAGCTTTGACAGAATTCTGTCTTCTTGTTAGAACTTCATGGGTCGCTTTGGTCAACATCTCAGTGAGGGAAGGAACCAAATTTCTGATTTCTCTCTCATTCTCCTCTGTTTTATTTTCCATGTCTGAGGTTCTGTTTGATTCTGTTGATGAGAGATTCTGGGGAGGTTCTTATTACTTCAGTTTGGTTTTTGTTTTCTGAAATTTCTTTTAGTGTTGCCTCTAACATTCTGTTGAGATGTGTTTTCATTTTAAGGTTTGACTTACTTCTTCCTTGTATTCATTTTTATATTTGTACATGTCTTTGTTTAATTTGGATAGCTGGTTTTTGATACCTTCTGTTTGCTGGTTTGCCTTTATTTCGATCATTGTTCTTCTTAAGTCCATTTGATTCTCCTCTATTAAGCCTGGTGGCAAAGCTTGTGAGCTGGCTTTGTACTCTCTCCAGGTGTTTATCAAACATTAACTTCTCCTTAGGATCTGTGTCAGTATGATCTGGGTTTAGTGTCATGTCATGCTGGGCCTGCATCTGCTCTATCTCTTTTGTAATATTGTTGTTGTCTTCCCACTTAGGACTTGGGGGATTTGGTGTGTTTTCCTCAGCTGCTGTATTCTTCTTGAGTTGAGATTGCCCATTTCAGTTCCACTTGGGGTGGTTGATGGGGTGACTTTGAGCTGTCTACACTGTACCGTGGCGAACCAGGGCAGGAACCAGGGTGGGTGCCTCGTGGAAAGTGCAGGGAACCGGGGTGGGTACATGCAAGCCATGGGGAACCCGGCAGGTGTGGGGAACCAGGGCAGGCGCATGGGAGCCACGGGGATCCGAGGCAGGCATGCAGAGAGCACAGGGAACCGGGGCGGCGCCTGGAAGCCGCAGGCTGGTCTGTGGCTGGGCGACTCAGTGCCTCCAAAGGGCACTGATCCATGATGGATACCTTTACACATCTTTTACTCATGTATAAAAATTCCTTTTAGGCTATATAAAACTGTATGAGGAACTTCTAGGTCATAAATATACTTACATTCATTTTCTACCTACTTCCAAATTGGTTTCCAATATAACTATAATCATTTATATTTTTCTCACCAGCAGTATATGAGAGTTTATATCCCTTAGTGTTTATCAACATGGTGTGGGTGAAAAATATTTGTTAACTCTAAAAAGATGAGATCAAATAGATACCTAATTAATAAAGACCACAAAGAAAAATCTTTAAAAAATTATCCTTGAAAATTTTTCTAATAAAGTGAAGATTAAAATAAGCCATTAAGTCTGAGATAGGGTTACAAGACCTCACCCTAAGGCTATATAAGGGGGGAAATTTCTTTCCCTTGGTCTCCTGCCTGTTTTGCTATTTTTGTGTGGTGTTGGTGATGGGTTTCTCTCCCTGCTTAGACCTGTGAAAGAGGGCCTCTTTCACTGTTATGGAACTTCTCTTAGATCTGTAGCTTCAATAAATCCTTTCCTCCCATAACTGTGTCTGGTTTGGAGATCCCAACGGTGTATGACTGTGACAGGCATTTTATACATTGAAAGTACTGCTCCTCACCCCAGACTCTACTCTTCCATTTGTTATATTTCTTTTTTATTTTTTATTTGCAAGCAGAGAGAGAGTGGGGGGGGAGAGTATGTGTATCCCAAGGCTTCTTGCCTTTACAAATGAACTCTAGACATGTGCACTACTTTGTGCATCTGACTTTATGTGGGTACTGGGGAATCAAACTCGGACCACCAGGCTTTGCAAGCAAGAATCTTTAACTACTGAGCCATCTCCCCAACCCAACCCTTATCTGTTACATTTCTAAACTGCTCCTGGACCCACACCAGAAAACCCAGGAACCAACAACAAATGTCACATTCAGTGTGCCACTTCTGAGTTACAGTCACAAACCTGAATAGGATACAAACCATGCTCTCTAAGACAAAGAGGAGACTGGTACATATTTTTTAGACACTCAGCAAACATTTTTCCTGTTTAATGTCAAACATAAGGGAAATAGTAGGATGAAATACTGTTGCCTCTGTTAAATTTTCTCGCTCACTAGGTAAAATGAAGGCATGTTTCCACATACTTTAAATTGCCTTTTCCCTGTCTCACTTCCTCTCCTTGGCGGTGGTCCTAGTATGTGGTTGATTTATGTTGTTGGATACCTTATACCAGTTAACACTTAATAAATGCTAGTTAATGATGATGTTATGTAACATAGGAACTACTGTTTGGTTATGACTTGGTAGCTCTACAGTTTCCTTGAACATCTATTGGTTGATAACATTCCATCAGATCAAAATTAATATTCCTGAAGTTACCCAGGATTTTGGTTAGTTTATTTTCACTTCAGACAAGTACCATTCATAGACTTTAAAAATGAGTCTCAGGGTTTTTTTCTCTTCAATTGAATATTTCAGGATGACGTTTTAAATAGCAGACCCTTCATATTAAATCATTGAACTCTGGTATTAACTGAAGAGTTATAAAGTGACTTTAAATCTTTACATTGCTAATAATAGTATATCAATTTCCTAGCCTAAAAGAGTAATTTGCAAGTACCTCAGGGAGTTCTACTTCCTTGTTGCCTTTAATTTGATCACTGTTTTCATTTCAGATACCTAAAAAATGATGCTACCAAAAGTTTTATTTGAGTCATATAAAAATATTCTTGTTATGTAACAGAATATTCATATTTATGTTGCAATTCTCTAAGCTACCATTGGCTTTTTATTGTTTTTTTAGCAGAAATTAAAATCTAAATCTTCAAGTAACACAGCTGTCAGAGCTTCCATTCAAAGCCTCAGTAAAAGGTAAGTTGAGATTTCTTTGGTGAATTACACTCTAGAGAGCAAACACCATGAGGATAGTCTGGTGGATTTTTTTTCCATTTAATGATGATGACATTGAAGAACAAAGCATTGGCTGGCTTCAGGAGAAAGACCGACAGCAATATCTTCAGTGTTCTTAGGATCTATGACTCCTTCGTGTAAAGGAAATTAAATGGGAGATTATTGCTATTGTAAATAATTTCTGCCTTGTTAAAAAAAAGTGTGAACATTTTCTCAGAATTAATGTTCTGTTATATTCTTTGGTATTTATTCCTTACATTATTTGGCAAACACGTTTTTCTGATTCATTTTAACTCCTTGAGTGTGTATGAATGTGCAAGTTATATCCTATATAACAGTGGTCCTGTAATAAATATCTCTTCCTTGAAATAGATGGCTTGTTAAGGAAAATATATCATTTGATTATAAGCACATAGAGTTGATGAAGCCAAATTAACTTCTCATATTTCTTTTTTGTTGTAATTTCATTTTTCTCCATCTGCTGAACATGTCTAGTTGTAGTCCAGTGTACCTCAGTGGAAGCGCTATTCTGAGTGGGGTTGGCACAAACACTTCACAAAGGTAGGTAGGATGTTTGAAATGGAGTATTATTTCTTACTAGATTGGTATATTTGGATGGTCTTTTGTTGCAGTGTGGCTCTTACCATCTTGCATCAGGCTTTTTTATAATGAGAGCTGTATTTCATTAGTCAGTCTAAAGACACTTAGATGAAATGTTTATTATTCTTAAGAGAAAACTATTAAAAGGTGAACCAGGCATGGTGATACATGTCTATAATCCCAGCACTTGGGAGGCTGGTGAAGGAGGATCACCACAGATCCTATCCTAAAGCTCTTAACCGAAAAATGGAGAGGAAGGAAGGAAGGAAGGGGAAGGGGAAGTGGAAGGGGGAGAGAGAAAGCATGCTGGATATATATTTGTTGTGTTGATGCTCCTTTCTGAGCTCCATGTGAAGGGCCTAGATCACTCTAGTCCTACCTTTGGTTTGCAGGGCACTAGGACAGTGAACTTCCTCCCAGGCAGTGGAAACAGTGTGTAGAGCAGGTGAAATGTTAGGCCATGCATCATCCGTGATGTCTTAGCCACTTGGCCAGACAGCAAGAGAAACTACAGGTCTGCATTACCCAGAATGCTCTGAAGCATAGTCAGTTGATTCTAATATTGCCAAAGTAGTATATGCCATTTCTTATGTCTTCCCTTCCCTTCCCAATCCTGCTTTCTCATTCAGTTCTTATCAGGCAGTCTTGATGCCTTTTACTCCAAGCCCATATTAGCTCCTAACACATTCCATTTTCCCAGTGTGGGGGAAGACTTGTAAGCAAACCTTCACGTCAACCAAGCTTATGATTTCACCCAACATCCAAAGAGAAAGAAAGAAAGAAAGTTTGGTTTTCTGAATTTCTAGAAGGAACTCAGAAAAGCAGGAAGGCTAAGCAATGAGGCTCTGTAAGCATCTGCCTTGTCTGTGGGGGTGGTCTATTGCATAATAGAGGTGGGATCTGAGCATCAGACCATGGGCTAGGATCCAGACTGAAGAAAAAGGAGAGCTAGGGGACTTGTGGTTAAGATGGTGGAATAGGCATGTCACTAAAAACACCTGGAGGAAAAAGAAGCAAATACAATACCTCCTTGTACCAAAAAGTTAAGGTATGTAAGGAATTATTAACCCTGGTAATACCCCTGAAGAGAAGCAGAAGGGGTCCAGGAGCTTCCAATATCATATCAATGAGGATCAGGCTCCAGCAGGCAGACACACACATATGCACGCACGCACATGCACACAGATACAGAGTTAATTTGGGCTCCTGGCTAGAAATAGCTTCAAATTTGGAAGATTAAGGCTAGAAGGGAAACAGGAAGACTGGTTATGTGGGAAATACTACAGTAGTCCAGGAAAAAGGTTAACTGTGACCTTGTGTATGGCTCTGACTATAAGGAACAGATTAAATTTCAGGTATTGAATATAGACAGAATTCAGCGATCAAATAGCTATATTAGGTAGGAAATAAAGTTGAGAATGACTCCCAGATAGCCTTTACTCCTAGCACTTGGGAGGCTGAGGCAGGAGGATTGCCATAAGTTTAAGAGCAACCTGGACTACATAAAATGAAACATAGACAAATCCTGTCTCAAAAAAAAAAAGGAAAGGGGCTGAAGAAATAGCTTAGCAGTTAAGGCACTTGCCTGAAAAGCTTAAGGACCCCAGTTCGATTCCCCAGTACCCACATAAAGCCAAATGTACATGGTGATCCTTCTACTTCTGAGTGCCACCACTCCCAGCTGTTCTGCTTTTGACATGGGATCTGGTATAGCCCACCCTGCCCTTGAACTCACTGTGTAGCAAAGGGTGATCTTAAACTCCTGACCTTCCTATCTGTCTCTCAAGTGCTGGGATTATAGGTGTGTATGTGATACAATCCCTTGCCTCTTCCTATTACTTTTTTATTTTTATTTATTTTCAAGTAGAGAGAGAAAGAATAGGAATGGGAGAGGCACACCAGGGCCTCCTGCCACTACAAATGAACTTTAGATGCTTATGCCACCTTGTACATCTGGCTTACATGGCCATTGGGGAAATAAACCCAGGCCAGCAGGCTTTGTAAGCAGTGCCTTTAACCACTGGACCATCTCCTCAGCCCCTGCTATTAGTTTTAAACCATCCAAGCATCAGGACTAGATTATTGTGTAAATCTGATAGGATTTAACTGAGAACCTCAGAGTCTGGGCAGAAAGTTATATAGAACTGTATTGTGGGCATCCTTACCACAAATAGCCAATTCTACTTAATAGATGGACAAAAGCATAAGCACCTTCTTTTGTATATTCCCTTCACATTTTAGAGGGAAAGTTTTATAGTTTACCCTCCATTGGGATCATGACTTCATGTTAGACACGCTTTTATATACACAGATGGTCCTCAATTTAGCAATGGTTTGGTTTGCAATCCAATGGTACGACGGTGATGTGCATTCACTGTTACCCAGGGATCCAGTTTTGAATGTTGAGCTCTCCCTGACTAGTCATCTGTGCTGTGCTACTCTCTTTCACTGCTGAGCAGGGACAGTGATCCAGCACACCCAATTACCCACTCAGCACAAGGGAGGACAGTCAGTACTGTGCAGTCCACTGTGTTGCTGAGCTTTGATGCAGTTTTAACTAAAGAGAGAGCTACCAGAATATAACCTTATCATGAGTTAAGGAGCATCTGCACTAGTTTATGTGTTCAGTGCATAAAGGAAGTTGACTCTGTCGTGCTGATTGATTTGGTTTTAAATAGAGCTCTGATTTGAAGCTAATGCTGAATATTTTAAAGGATAAAGATTTAAAGCTTTTCCCAGTTGGTAGAAAAGAAAAACAAATACTAGTTGGAAGTATGGTGATTAGTAAGTGGTATAGACAAAAACCACCACATTATTTTCAAGCCAATCAATTTTTTCATATTATTGTCAATAATTAGATGTGTTGCATGAGCAAGTCTTATATTGGTACTCCCATTTCCCTCCTGCCTGTCCCCAACCCACTGGGGGCCCTCCTCCTCAGTGGGCTTGTTGGACCACTCTATGGGATAGGGGGTTATGAGAGGTAGGAGAGGTAGCCAATTAGGCCAACCAAATTTTTCTCAGTGGCTTTTTTTGTTTGTTTTCTTGGTATTTTTTGAGGTAGGGTCTTGCTGTAGCTCAGATTGACCTGGTATTCACTCCATAGTCTCAGGTGACCTCAAGCCCGTGGCAATACTCCTACCTCTCCTCCCAAATGCTGGGACTAAAACCATGCACCACCACACCCCGCCATCAGTATGTTTTTAAAGCACTTGCAAGACTGGATTATTCCATAGACTGTTACTAATTAGGATCTAATAGAGTACATTATAGCTGTAGAATTATTGCTTAGCCACAAGTTGGTTTTATTTTTCTCATAGGATAGTATTTGTAAGAAAATGTGTTTGCGTGAATAGATTTGAATAAACTACTAAATTTTAAAATAAATTAAAAGCTATATTTAACATTATGGTTGAGATTTTACAAATACAAAATGTCAGAAAACTCAAAATTATAGTTCCCTCAACAGCAATATTTCAGCCAAATTGTGCATATGTATTAGGCATTAAAGTTAACACTGTGCAATCATATAATAAACTGCATATGCATAAGAAAGCACATTATAGTAGCTTTGGGAACCATTATTTTTAATTTCCTGACTACTTGTGCATTCAAATGTGAACTCAGGTATATATAAATATAGTTATGTTGAAATTCCATATGTACAGATACAATTTTACAAGTTGCTAACAGTTTGAAAGAAAATAAGGAATTGCTTATGAGATATTTTAAATATTTAGTTATGATTAATATTTTCAGAAATATAAAGCATTCTCAAAGAAACATTCAAACCAAATATTCTTCAAAATTATTTGCAGCTTGAGGTTAATAGATCTGAATTTTGGTCATTTGAGATATGGATTTATGTAGCCCAGGATGGCCTGGAATTCACCATATAGCCAAGGATGATCTTGAACTCCTGATCCTCTTGCGTCTGTTTCTCAAGTGCTTGGATTTTAGGCATGTACCGCCACACCCTGCCTGTATTTGAATTTTGGAAGAAAAAAATGAAAAAAATTCATAATTGATTTATTTTGTTGTTTTTTGCTGCAGTAGTATTGGAAAAGGTAAAAATTCACTAGTGAAACATAGTAAAACATACTGAAAAACATAGGATTGGAAAGTAGTAAAAACAAAACTGGAAAATGTAAAGAGAAAACTGAGTCACAAAAACCTGCTTGGAGCCAGGCACCCTGTCAGAGCCCATGCTCCTCACCTAGACTGGCCGCACTGAGCGTTCTTTTCTTTATAAGTACTTTGTGTAGAGGATAAGCTTTTGATCAGTTTTTTATTCTAGTACTGGCCTTTGACTATGTCTATGTGTTTTGGTTATCTTAAAAACTCTTCTTCTAGGCTTTTATTTATCTTTCCAGGGTTTTGTGTTGGGTTTTTTGAGAAAGGATCCCACTATAACCTAGGCTAACCAGGCACCCACTCTGCAGCCCTTGCTGGCCTTAAGCACATGGCAGTCATCCTAACTCAGCCTCCCAAGTGTTGAGATTGTAGGTGAGAAAAACCATGCCCAGTTTACTTCTAATTTTTTGATAAATGTATCAATGTTGATATATAGGTTATGCAAATTGTTAATAAACAATTCAAATAATAGCAGAGGCTTCTGTTTTAAAGTAAATCAGAATTATTTAAATCAAATTGCTTGCTGCAGCAAAAATTTATAATTCTTACTAAACTTGCAGTATATTATCATTTTTGCCCTATAGTTACTATGCAGTGTATGTGTTATATATTTACTGCACGGTAAACCTAGGAGAGTGCCTGTCACAATGCTCAGTGTCATCTAGCAGGTCTGCTCTCTCCAGTGTAGACAGTTTTGCTCTTCACTGCATCTTTGCCATCAACACAAACATACTTTCCTCCCTTAAATAAGCCCTAGTTTTAAAAGAAACTATCACAGGCACCTTCTGAGTAAGGCCTATCCGAGCACACGACTCAGAATTCTAGCCCATCTCCCCAGTACTCTAATGGTCTTTACTGCTTATTATTGAATTCAAGGCATGTTTCACCTTCTGACTATACTGCTGTCATGATCAATACTGTTTATTTCATCTCACTGAAATCTAAGACTCTCACTAGGACATAGGATGTTCTCACTATTTTTTAAAGTGGGCAAATGAAAGCATTGAAACAAGTATTGAAGTACTTTATAGGTGAGACATTCATTTCTGGATGGCATCATTCATTCTCTGAGCTGCAAGGTCTTCATAAAAATAGATATAATTGGATTAATCTGTTTCTTTTTTGTTGTTGCTTATTCAGTAGTCTGTAAGTCTTTTTGTTGCTTTTTTGTTTCTTATTCAGTAGTCTGTAAATCATGTGAATAAATTAACAAATACTCATAATAAGTATACATACCAATCATCTTTCATGAACAATTCTCTCTCATCAGACCATGTGACCGTCTGCGTTGTACAGCTTGTGATTTCTGGATAGTGAGCTACGATGACCATATGTGGGACAAATCATGTGATTATCTGTTCTTCAGGTATGTTTGTAAAATTGCACCAAGGATGTTTTATTTCTTGTGTTACAGTATCATCTCTTGGTCTGCTTGTTCAGTCATTTGGTATCCACCTCTTCAGTATTTCTATCAGCCATCTCAAGTCCTTTCCATCTCTTCTGTTTGCTGTCAGCCTAAGTAAGGATGCACTGTTCTGGATGAGTAACCTCTCATTGGGTTCTGTGGCATCAGTCTCTTCTGTTAGACCATTCTTTCCATGTTCATAATCAAAGACTAGCACTAAGGAGGCAATTGTCCTGGCCAAGGCTCTTCTGCTCACATAGTAATGTCCAAACTCCTTAGAAGGCATTCAAGACCCTCTGTGATCCAACTTCTGCCTCTGTCTTCTCGTAATGTACTTCACCTTTACATGTTAGCTGCCTCACAGTATTGACACCTTCCCTTCCCTCTGATTGTGCAGGCTCTGCCTGTCACTCCTGCCATGTCACTTGCCCAGGGCCTCCCTGTACTTCAGAGTGGACTTCACTGTGCATCTATCTTGACCCCCTCCCCACTCTCTCAATGTGGAAATAAACTCACATATGCACTCATACATATGCATGCAAAAATTAAAATATACAAATACATGGGGAAAGTAATAGTATAAGAGGTTTCATAGTTCATAACCAAAATAAAGTTTAGTACAGCCCCCAAATCCCACATCCAGAACTCTTACTCTTGGGTTTAATCCCACTTTTTACTCTCATCATTGGAAAATTAACTTTTCATTTAGTTTCCCTTCATCCTTTCTGACTTCACTAAGCCTGCTGCTAGTTCCTATCTTATGACTAAGGTAACAAATTACTGATAATCCTCATAAGCCCCCAAGATGCAGTGGCATAAATATGTATATGTAACACCAAAGCAGTAGCAAGCACAGATATAAAGTATGTCTATAGTGGCTTAGTTGTCCAAGAGAAGCATGCAGTGTCTCCATTATCCAGAACATCTATTGAAGCCAAGCATGGTGGCACACTCTGGAGGCTGCAGCAGGACAGTGACTTCAAGCCCAGCCTGACTCTAGTTGGTTTAGCCTAGATTTTTGGCAATCTGGTTTTACTTTTTAATATTTTTATTTGTTTATTTGAAATAGAGTGTGTGTCTGGGTATGCCAGAGCCTCCTGCCACTGCAAATGAACTCCAGACACATGTGCCCCTTTGTGCATCTGGCTTTACATGGGTACTGGGGAATCAAAGGCAGTCCAGCAGGCCTTAACCACTGAGCAACTTCCCAATCTGGGTTTGAAGCTATATACTTTCAGATAAAATAGTGAGTACTGGAAATACTATACTATTAAAAATAAATTGGTAGTTATTATTTAAATCAGTGGAAATTACTACCTCAGCCTTCAAGATGCTTAAGACTGTATTTGGGAAATGAGAACAAAACAAATATTAAGGCTACCTCAACCAAGATATAAGGTACTGATATCGTTATTAGCATTCCTTTATCCTAACAGACATTATTTAATACCTAATTGTGGCACTCATAGAAACTCAACTCAAAGTGGAGAGGACCGTTTCTGACCTCAAGTAATATACAGTTCTAAGAGGCAGACATCATGGATAACATGTGTGAAAGGAGTGGCACTAGAGCTAGAGGAAAGGAAAGGAGTGTTCACCTCCACCATCCAGAAAGGCCTCTCAGAGTCTTAAAGAATTTATGGGAGTTTGCCTACTAAGCAGGATGGGTACTGGTTTTCTTGGGAGGGAGGGGAAAGAAGCTTGTTTGTTGCTTTGTTTTTTTTTGAAACAGGGTGTCACTAGTCCTGGTGGGCCTAGGATTTGCTATGTGGAACTAGCTGGCCTTGAATTTGAGGTAATCCTCCTGCCCCTGCCTCCCAAGTACTGGGATTACAGGTATGTGCCACATGCCCAGGTTCACATTTGCATTTTTAAGAGATAAATTGTCCACTGTGTAGGGAAGGGAACAAGCCAGCAGAGAAACATGAGGATTAAGGATTAGTGAAGAGATGTAACAATGCAGTAGGAAAGAAATTATCTGAAAAAATGGTGACATCAAAATAAAAGAGACTTGTTGGAAAGAAGATATTCAGTAGAGGGGGGATTGGGGAGGGGAAGAGAGGGTGGTAGGAGGGGATTATGAAATATTGTCATGTTTATGGAAATTATCAATTTTTAAAAAAAGAAATTATCTGAATCACTGCATTAGGAAAGGCAGAAAGCAGCAGATATATTGAGAGATACTTCAGAGGTAATCCAGACTATGGAATGTGAGAGAGAAACATCAGGGATGTAGAAGGGCCATGATATTGTCCATTGATGAGGTAATTTAAATACAAACTTAAATTTAGAAACTAAATTTAAATTTGCATTTAAATTTAGAAACTAGATAGCTAGTCATTTGTGGGAGCTATTGAAGCTGTCTCTGATGCTCAGGGAAGAAATCGTTGAAGCCATAGGATTGGATGGTGTTATCCAGGAAGGCACCTTGGAAAATTCAGTGAGTGCAGAGTTGTTACAAAGTCTCCTTTGTAACATGCTTTGAGGTTTATGTTGTAAGGGGGAGAAGATCATGCCAAGACTGGATATGTGAGTGGAGTGTCCCGAATGCTGAGAGAAAGGGGGTTTGGGTAGGAAGGGGAAGACCACCTCCTCCGACTGGAGGGAAATAGGTAAGGTGCTGGTATGTTCAGAAAGCACTCACTGGGAAAATGAACGCATGTCTGCTGGTCTGGTATTAAGAATGAGGATGTGATCTGCTCAAAGAAGGTGTAGTAGAGATTAGATGAAACACAAGGTAGACAGGAACTAGTCCCTGAGGAAAGCCAAAGCAGGCAGTGAGTTCAAGTGCCCCACCTTTATTGGTGTTGGTGTCGAGCCAATGTTCATTACAGAAATGCTGTGCAGTTGTTTAATTGCCCTTAATTTTCAGGTAAGGAAAATAAGTGTGCCCTAGTTGTGCCCACAGTTGCAGAGCTTTCTAAAGGAAACTTAGCCTGTGTCTAATGACCATCCTGCTGCCTTAGCTAAATAATAATGCTTTTATTTATTTATCTATTAAACCGTGTGTTCTCTTTCAGGCAAAATAATGGAACAATTTCTAAACTTTTAAAATACATGCTTTTTAAAAATTACTTGAAAAACATTAATGAGTTCCCTAGCAATACATAATTTCTCTTCCTGAAATCTCTATTTGTTCAAATATCAAATACTAAGTTTAGCAAAATATATTGCAGACTCAATAAAGGATGTGTTTCTTCATTTAATCAACTGGTTCGGTGGTTTTTCCTTGTAATATAACAGGTTGTTCAGGTCTTTACTAGCTTACCTGATGTGAGCTAAGTCATTGCACCAGTCAGGCTCACCCCTAAACTCATGTATTTACTGCCTGAACTTACTACATTGCAGCACTGGGCCAGCAGAGGGCACTCTGTAAACTGCCATCTCTTGAATGAAACACTTCCCCTTCCTCCTTTTCTCTCTCTCTCTCTCTCTCTCTCTCTCTCTCTCTCTCTCTCTCGTATTTCATTGTTTCACTGAACTTTGGTGTTTTTCAACTTACTTGTCCAATTTTCTTTGCTACAATATACATACATAAATTAGCATGTCGATTAGCATTAAAATCATAATTGATTTTCTTTAGTAATTAAGTTTATAGTAATGTCTATATTTTTATATAAAATCACATCAAAGCCAATTATTTTCATTTTATTCTTTTTTTGTGAAACAGAGTGTCATGAGACAGCTCAGGTTGGACAGTGTATAGCTGAGGATGACCTTGCATTCCTGATCCTGTCTCTGCCTCCCAAGTGCTGGGTTTACATACTTGCTCATTGATATAATTCATCATAACATATATTACAGGATAGGCACTTTGTTACTGATAGTGTAAGCAAAGAACCAAGTCATTGAAACAAATGAAAGAAGTGCTCTGAGGGCCTGGGGAAACTGCAGCACTGGGGAGGCAGAGATAGGAGGATCCCTGGGGCTGGCTGGAGAGCCTGTGATGTAGTCAGCCACACGCCGCTTGGATGAATCTCCAAAACAGGCACAATTTATGGGAGGAAAGGATTTATTTGTAGCTATAGATACAGGGGAAGTTCCAGAATGCAAAAAAGGCTGCTCCCCTTTCACAGGTCTAAGCAAAGAGAGAAACCCATCACCAACACCATACACACAGAAGAGGGAACAGGCAGAAGGGGGCAAGGAGAGAATTTCTTCCCCTTTATATAGCCTCAGGGTGGGGTCTTGCAACCCTTCCCCAGACTTAATGGCTTCTTGAGTCTCTGGAATTTCCTTCCTGCACTGCCCACACAGGAAAGGATGTTTAGTTCTAGCTTCTTTGAACTTCTTTATATCCTGCCCCCTACTGAGAAGGCTGCCTTCTGTAAACATCCTCAGAGACCTACCCAAGATAATTAAAAAGATCAAGTTGACAACAAGACCTAACCATTACAGCCTGTCAGTCTAATTAATTGACCTCCAGGCCAGAGAGATACACTGTATAAAGAAAAGGTGGGTGCATTTCTGAGGATGCCACTAGAGGATGTTATATAGCCTCCACGCACATGCACACACATACACGCACCTGCATACACAACACAAACATATATACACTTGCATTAAACTTTTAAAGAAAAAAACTCAGAAAACTGTTGTCTTTTTGAGAAGAAAGCTCTTGTCTTTATGCCGTTTGTCATACTGTAGGCAGTTGTGGCACAGATCAGTAGTGAGGAAGGAGGTGAAACACTATCCCCCCCCCCCCACTCTGGTCTCCTTGTCATCTCATAAGTCACCTCAGTATGTCTTTATCCCTTTAGACCACTGTGTTCCATGATGATCTTAATAATCAGGTCTAGAGGCTTGCCATTAAAAAATACTGAATTGGCCCGGGGGTAGTGGTGCAGGCCTTTAATCCCAGGACTCAGGAGGCAGAGGTATAAGGATTGCTGTGAGTTCAAGGTCAGCCTGGGCTAGAGCGAGACCCTACCTTGAAAAACAAAAAATACTGAATGTCAGAGAAACACTATCAGAAAGAGAACACCTAAGCATAGTTATTATCCTTAAGTGTAAAGGGACCAAGGTCATTTAATGGTCATTAGAAAAAAATGGGGAAAATAAAGCAGTCCAAACATGTTTTTCTCTAAGCACTGAAGGAAGATGCTCTGCTGAAACTTCCCTGTTTTGCCAATAGGAACAACGTGCCAGAATCCCACAGATTAAAAACAAAGCTAATCAAGAAGAAAGGAGCACGGGCATACGCCTGCCAGTGTAGTTGGAGAACTATTGAAGAACTGACTGACCTGCAGACAGATCATCAGCTCCGTTGGGTTTGTGGTAAACATTAAGGATGCAGATTTTCCACATTCACAGATGCAGCCATGAGAGCAGTCTCCAGTTCTCTCCATAGTTAAAGACCAAATGGACATGGGAAGACAAATGTAATATTTGGAAATTATTCTGTATTGATATGTGGATATTTTACTAGGTAGAATAACTAAATTCTTTACTAGCTCATCTCCTGTTAAGTGGAAGTTTAATTGTGATGTTTCATACATACAGATCTACAGCCTTTCTTTAGCAATTACAACACTGACTGCTAATGCACCAGGAAGTATTCCTCATGCATTACCATTAAAGGGCACAAAGCTGGTCAGGGTGGAAAGGTCACTGTATAGGGATATTGGGGCACTTGCTCTAGGCTGGTCTGTTATTGCCAAAGAGCATAATTTAGACCTGGGGATAAGAGAGACAAGCATTGGCCTCAGGAGTACAGATATGTTATAAAACTGCCTTATGGGGCTGGAGAGATGGCTCAGCAGTTAAAGGCAGTTGCTTGCAAAGCCTGAAGGTCTTGGTTAGGTTCCCCAGTACCCATGTAAAGCCAGATGCAAAAAGTGGTGAATGCATCTGGAGTTCATTTACATTGGCAAGAGGCCCTGGTATCCACATACTCACTCTGTCTGCCTCTCTCTATCTCTCTTTCTCAAACAAATGAAAACATTTTTAAAAAGAAAAAAATAAATAAAGTTGCCTTATATCTTGCCTCATCAACTCAAAGAAAGCAGTGTTATGAACAAAAATATATGCTACCAGTATTAGTTTATTTCTCCTACTTTTGAGTTAGATATCAAAAGTAATTTTGTATCTTAGCAAAAATACCCATTTATAGATATATATATATATTTTTTGAAAATGGTTAAAATACCCATTTATAGTTTTTTTAAGTTTGATTTGTAAACAGAGGGAGATAGAAGAGAGACAGAGCGGGCACACCAGGTCCTCGAGCCACTGCAAATGAACTCCAAACACATGCCCCACCTTGTACATCTAGCTTTACATGGGTAGTGGGGAATCAAACTTGGGTTGTTAGGTTTTTCAGGCAAGCACCTTAACTGCTGAGCCGTCTTTCCAGCTCTATGTAGTTGGGTTTTTTTTTTTTTTTTTTGGTATACCTAAAATTGTAATAGTTGACAAATGACACGAGGTCATTGTTGATTTTTCAGATATGTTCCGGTTAACTCCATCAAGTGAACAACAGTTAGATAATTTTTCAGGTAGCCTCTGGATTTTTTAGGTAGGATCTGGTTGATACATTACTAGATGGTCATATAAAAAAAGTAAAGGGCTGGAGATATGGCTCAACGGTTAAAGGTACTTGCCTGCAAAGCCTGATGGTCCCTGGCTCAATTCCCAAGGACCTATGTAAAGCCATATGCACAAAGTTCACATGCATTGTTCGTGCGCAGTGGCTAGAAACTCTGACACACCCATTCTCTCTCCACCCCTCTAAAAATATTTTTATTTAGAGAGCAAGTGACAGGAGCAGATAGAGAAAAAGAAAACTAAGGCAGAGAAAATAAATCAACCTGATGGGCCCTCCTTGATGTCGCTGAGACTGGAAGAACCCTATGATACTACACTCAAGAGATTAGTTAGCTCAATGTTTCAACCTCCCAGCATGATTGATTCTAAGGACTTTGCAACCTGCCAAAAATGCCACGTGTCAATGATTGGGTTTAAATGGGTGACATGGCACTCTAAAAGGGAGTAAGTTTTAGTACAGATATGATTGCTTGGTTTCATAATAACTCCATTTCTGACAACAATAATAATGCTTGGGACTGGAGAGATAGCTCAGCAGTTAAAGGTACTTACTTACAAAGCCTAATGGCCTGGGTTCAATTCCCCAATACCCAGGTAAATCCAGATGCACAAAATGGCACATGCACCTGGAGTTTGATTGCAGTGTTGAGGCCCTTGTGCACCCATTGCTTCTCTCTCCCTCTCTCTCTCTCTCCCTCCCTCTCTCTCTCTCTCTCTCTCTCTCCACTTGCAAATAAAAATATTAAAATAACGTCTTGTCATTAATAGCATTTTGGGGGTCCTGGGGTATAGCTCCATTGTAGAGTTGTGTGTGCTGTGCAAGTCCTAGGTGGATCATTTCTCAGCACTACAAGGAAAAAAAATCTTCCTGGACATGACACATTTACATACTTTCAAAACTTTAATTGTGGCGCACACCTTTATTCCCAGAACCTCAGAAGGGTAGGCATCATCTGCACACCAATAATCCCAGCACTGGAGAGGCTGGTACAGGAGGATTTTGAGCTCAAGGCTGACCTGGGCTACACTGAGGCCCTGTCAAAAGAAAAAAGCCTTGTTGGACTTAGCAGATTAGCTTAATGGTAATGATTTTTTATTCCAGTGACAAAATTTACTAAATCAGTATTTGAAAGTAGATTAACTGATTTTCACTCTAGAGGGACAAACCTGTCTTCTTCAATTATTTTCTCCTTTATTATTTCATTATGGTCATCTGGAAACTTGGACACATCCACATTAAACATTCTGTAACATAATTAAAATTCTTCAATGTCACAAATGCATATGTGTTTCCAGTTTATAAACTTATAGTTTTATGACTATTTTACTCTTTATCTAAAATTTAGAAGGAATATTACATTGTATACAAATGGATAAATTACCTGTAGTAATTTAAACAAAAATGTAACTAAGATAGCAGTTCCCAGTCAACTGTAGTTTTAAAATACAGTCTATAAAACTTTCAAGGTGTTTTCCTGTTTTCAATTTTTAGAATAATTCCCTACCTTTAGCAAGAAGTGATTGTCAAGTCAGGCTACTAGTTAACTTAGGGCAACTGTATTATAAGACCCTTATCCTGCCTAGAAATGAGTAAATAATAGCAGGGGTCCTCACTGCTAGGGGGCCTGCATCTGAGAGCCATCAGGGGGACTTCTGGGAGCCTGGCTCGGGGCTGGCTGGAGCTCCTTGGGGACTGTGACAGCTGTCCCTCTCAGATTTCCTCTTCGGACTGCTCCCAGAGGGTGATCCAAGCTTTGGGGAAGCTGCAGACCTGATGGTAAAGGTCCTGTCCACCAGGCTGACACTGGTGCCCAGGCTCATCCTCCTGCCTTTAGCCTGTCTCTGAGTATCTCCAAGATCTACCTGAAGATCCTGGTGAAAACCTTCAGGTAGGCCACATAACAAATTGAAACAGAAGCTCCAACCATGTCAATTCTTATAAACTGGGCTTCCGTGGGTATCATCCAAAGAGATGAGTCACCCATGGAAAAAGCACTCTGGTCTTATAGGAAAGGACTTTGAGCTGTCTGATGTGTTTTGTTTTTCCAAGATGGAATTGGAAGACAAAGTGACCCAGAGGTTCTCCTCTCAGGATCCTGGAATCTCCACAAGATCCTATGTCAACTTCCAGTACATCAGTCCATGTCTCACTATGGAGTGGGTGCAGGGTGTCCTACTACAGGGTATCAGGGTTACCCTGGCTTTCACTGGGCTGATTATTGTAACTACTCTAAGTTGGGCAGCTGCCAGACAGGTACACTGATTTGGCTTGATATTTTGACAGAACATGGGTAAATAGAATAGAGCTGAGACTGCTCTAGTGAGATAAGTAGAGGTGAACTAAAAATCAGACCTGTTCCCTATAGAATCCCATGGGTAGAAACTGAACTAAAACAATTGGGAGACAAAAATGATGAGCATATGACATTCTCTGCTTGTGGTACTCTTGCTCAGGAAAATTGTATATCCATACCTGTTAGAACTAGAGAATGACATCCTGCTCTGAGGATGACTCGGGTCACAGTCACCAGAAAGCCACATTCAGTTAATGCAGGGTGAGAGTGAAAATTGCTCCTTACTATGAACTGAGCATTGCAGAAGGCATGGTGAATGGAGTTGGCCAGGAGGTCAAAGTGGAGGAGAAAGGGATGTGGGGTGGGCACGAAGGGAAAGAATGGCAGTATGGGGATGAGAGCCTGGAAGGAACGTGGGCAGTTCCCAAGCCACCCACATAAGTAGGATGCAGAAAGTGGCACAGGCATCTGGTCATTTTCAGTGGCATGAGGCCCTGCCACACCCTTAAACTGACTCTAGAAAGTGGGTGGCATACAATTTTAAGTCAGTAGAGAAAGTTTGCATAACTTTTTAAAATAAATATTTGCTTAAAAGAGAGGGAGAGTATGGCCATGCCTCTTGCCATTGCAAATGTACTCCAGACACACGTGCCACTTTGTGCATCTGGCTTTATGCGGGTTCTGGGGAATCAAACCCAGGCCAGCATGCTTTGCAAGCAAGCACCATTAACCACTGAGCAATCTCCCTAGCCCCGGTATAAGCTCTTATAGTCAAGATTTTTAGATTAACATTCTCAAGGTATGTAGGGAAAGTTATAAAAAAAAATTGCTGGGGAATGGAGAGCTGGGTCAGCAGTTAAGACATTTGCCTGCAAAGCCTAATGACCCAAATTTGATTCCCCACTACCCACATAAAGCCAAATGCACAAAATGGTACATGTACCTGGAGTTCCTTTGCAGCAGCAAGAGGCCCTGGTGCACCCATTTTCTCTCTTCTGCTTGCAAATAATGATTTGCTCACAAATAACAATGCTTATTTCACATTTTCTATAAGGGATTGGTGATTAAACAGGACATTTCCTGGTGTGTTGAAATACATCTTACCATAAATACCTTAGCCTCCTCAAGTCCCTTGCTTTCAAGTTCCTTCCCTCTGGCCTTGATTTCCCTCCTCAGCTGACTGTGTTCTATTACTCCTTTTTTTTCTACTCAACTTTTATGAAAGATATTTAATGTAGTTACCACCACAAATTTATTCTGAGATATCCTGGAGCTAGAATGCCTGGATTTGAATCCCTGCTCTGTAACTGATGGGTATGCAATGTTCAGGGGGTCACATCCTGGCTGAGCCTCTCCTACCCATCCTGAGAACAGGATAAGAAGAATGCTCCCCTCACACAGTCTAGCCTGGGAGAACGTGGGTCAAACAATCCACTTAAAGCATTTAGCAAGGTCCTGGTGTATAGTGATCACTAAGCAAGTGTGAATTGATAAAATTTCTGACCAATGTAAAAATGCATTTGTTAAAAGACAGCTTCACGATAGGTGTTCTCCATCAACTTAAGCATCTTTGAGTCACACTAAACATCTTAGAGTAGGACCCATCATGGCCCTTTGAAGAGAGTCTGCAAAGCACAGATGCGTTTCACTTGAAAGCTTGTCTGCACTGTGCCAGATACATGGCAAGAGACTCCAGGGGCACTAGTGACCAGGAAGGAAGGGATGGTAAACAGGTCATTTCCAAAGAGGTTGTCATTATTGCTCTTTCATGTCAGTTATCTTTGGCTGTGGTCAGAATCAGACATCTAAGCTGCAGACAGGCTTGGTACATCATGCAATTTCACTACCTCTTTAAACTCCGCACTGGACACATCCCTGTTGCTCACCATGTGATCAAAATGGAAACTGCATGCTCTGATGTGTCTCTCTGTGCTAGAAATATACACTGCTCCAGGCAGCAAATCTCCAGCAGCCCAGGAAATATGACAAACACTTAACCAATGGGACCTGTTCAGGCTCAGAAGCTTCTGTACAGACAAACAAACCACACTCAGAGCCAATAGACTCCCTTCAAACTGGGAAATGATTTTCGCCAGCCACAACTCTGACAGAGGCCTAATTTCAAAAACCTACAGAGAACTCAAAAATTATTAACAAAAACCCAAAATGCCCCCTCACAAAATGGGGTACTGATCTCAACAGCGAATTCACGGAGGAGGAAACACAAATGGCCTTGACTCATTTAAGAAAGTGCTCAGCATCCTTAAGCATCAGGGAAATGCAAATCAAAACCACAATGAGATATCATCTTACCCCTGTCAGAATGGCAATCATAAAGAAAACCAACAACAATCGTTGCTGGCGGCGAGGATGTGGGGAAAAAGGAACCCTCATTCACTGCTGGTGGGATTGCAAACTTGTTCAACCGCTATGGAAAGCAGTGTGGAGACTTCTAGACAGAATGGACATAGAACTACCGATGGACCCAGCTATCCCTCTACTAGGCATCTACCCGCAGGATGCCACATCTCGATGCAGAAAATTTTGTACAACTATATTTATAGCAGCTCAATTCATAATAGCCAAGAATTGGAATCAACCCAAATGCCCATCCATGGAGGAATGGACAGCGAAACTGTGGTATATTTATATGATGGAACTCTACTCAGCTGAAAGGAAAAATGATATATCGAAATTTAGGAAAAAATGGTCTGACTTTGAGCAGATCTTACTAAGCGAACACTCAAAACAACAGAGAATTGAACGCCGCATACTCTCCCTTATATGCGGTCCTTAACCAAGATAACTGTTTTCTTTATGCAGACTAGTAGAAAGAAGTGAGAGGTTATGAATAAGGGGTAAGGGAAGGGGGAGGGGAATGGCTTAAGCAGGAGGCCATTCCAAATTAGGTTCAAAAACATAAAATCCTTACGAGCATACTGTAACCTA
>PVHP010006917.1:0-58658 GCA_004024765.1 Zapus hudsonius | reverse complement strand
AGAGGAGCCACCACAGTCATATCAGGGAGGATCCATAAGGAACTCAGCAGACAATGAATGATGAACAAGGGACCTATAACCACAGTCATTGAATCAACACAGGATAGGCCATTGAGACAGGAACCAAGGATTTTCGACACAAGGACCTCTAAGCCCGCAACAATAAAGCAGCCTTATTACTCACCCACCACGACTCAGGCTACTGATTTTTGTGTGTTAATTTTGTATCCTGCCACTCTGCTGAAGGCATTGATCACCTTCAGTAGTTTACTGATACTATTATTTGGGTCTGATATATATAGGATTACAAGGAACTAGAATTTTTATAGATTTTATAATTTGATTGAATAAGCTTCATAGATAATTTTCATATATTAGAAACTTGGCATAGTCCATTTATATCTATTCATCCTAAAAAACAACTTTTACTATGAGTGACCTAACAAAAAATTTATTTTATTTACATTCCATTCCTTTAATTAATTATATATATACATATAAATATCACAATTTTTTAAATTTTTGTAAGAAATTGAATAGTCTCATGCCACTATCTTCTTATGTTCTATTTAATGAAATGAATAATATTACATGTCATCATTTTCATGACTATTTTGATTGTTCAATTTATTATTGAAGTATATTTGGTTATTTTCAATGTTTACTTTCACAGATATTGCTGGTATAACAATTCTGATATGCACAACCTTGTGTGAGTTACATAGGCATAGAGTATTAAGGATCTCAAATCCTCAGTCAAGACTCAAACTAACAAATTGGATCACAATAACAGGATATAACTTTTAGTTGTCTTTAAGAAACTCAGCTTACCATCAAAGACAAAGACTACTTGAGGGTGAAATGAAAATATATTCCAAACAAATAGAACCAGGAAATAAGCAGGTGTTGCTATTCTCTTTTATCTGATCAAATGGACTTCAAACCAAAATTAATCACAAGATATAAAGATCAAGGGACAGCCCACCAAGAACTCACTGCAATGAAGACGTGCTCATGTAATATATCTAATTATTGACAATAAATATGACAAATATTTTTTAAAAAATTGTGTTTTAAAATAACCTAATCAAAACTAATACTTTGCATGCTAATGAAAAAATAAAGTTTTAAAAGAACCCTACTTTGAGATTCCATCTCACTTCAACCAGAGTGGGTATGATCAAAAAATTTACTGACAATAAACTTTGAAAACTGAAACAGCTGTATTAGTCAGGGTTCTCTAGAGGAAACAGAGTTGATAGAATGGATTATAGTAAAAGGGAATTTATTGGAGTAGCTTAAGACAGTCCAACAATAGCAGTCTGCAGTCCCACAGATGAAGGAATAGTGGTGCTCAACCCAGATGGGTAATCAACAAGTGGCTAATTGGCGATGAGATCTGCTCAGTGGTAGGGAGCCCTTGACTGGTACAGAGATCCAAGGCAACCTTGAATGGGGACCAATAACCCAATCTCCAAGGGGAAGTCCTCACTAAGCATAGGTCTTCAGAAAGGCTATACCCTTCAAACGCTCACCAAACTAGCAATATTTGTCTCAATTAACCAATAATGAGCTCACTCTCTGCTGAAGATTCTGTTTTGATTTTAAAGAAATCAACAAGAACTGTGGACAACTGAACTCCACCAAGTGGACCTGAGTTGATGGGGGTGGGACACCCAAGCAGGAGCAAACCACCGAAAACTCACCACTTAGAGCACAAATGCAACCTCTATGGAAGTGGTGTGATTAGCAAAAGAGCCATTCCCACAGCCATGCAGATAACCTAGGGAAGGATAACAGAGATAGACACCAAGGGTGCCCAAAATAGTCCAAAACATAAATCAGAGACTCGTAAGAGCCTAATAATTATGCAAAATTTAAACTCACCCACCGTGACCCAGGGAAATTTGTGGAAGAGGTGACTGAAAGAATGTAAGAGCCATGGGGGTGGGGAGAATATCTAATGCATAAAGGGATACAACATCCTAGTATTAATGGTTTTCTCTAATAACTTATGACACTGAGCATACTGTTTTGTTAATATACATTATTTTCTTCCAATAAAAACATTAAAATGTTAAAAACAGAAATGTCTGTTAAGCTTTTACTCATTTTATGATGCTTGTTAGTACTTTTTCTTAGTTTTGAATGAATGACTCAGTAAGTGATCAATTGATTATTAAGGCTACATAATGAAGTACTATATAACTTTGGTGTTTTCTGTTACACAAAATCTTTCAGATTTTCAAAGAACATAGAGGTGAATCTTCTTAATACAGATATAGGTATATGTCTCCCAGAAGAGAAAGAATGAAATTTTATAAAAGTTGAGTATTTTTACCATTCCTGAACCATGGTATCTCCCCCCTCTCTGTCTCTCTATCTCTCTAAGTCTCTCTTCCATGCTCTCATGTGTGTCTTTCTCATACAAGCAAAAAATCTATTTCAACTCTCTGAAAGTAACCTCTTTGATCTTTCTGTGAATATTTCAATGTTAATGGCTTATTAAAACAATATTTGGCAATTGTCTTTTAATATAATTAGCCAGTAACTACTACAGCTATATTTGGTATTAATGGTTTGTACTGTATAAATTCAATTCATTGTACCTTTACCTAGTGTGTTAGTTAGTACAGTTCTATTAACGATGAAATGATGATATATTTTTATCACAGTTGAAACTCCTGGCTTGTACACATTTTTACATTATTATTTAAGTGTCTGCTCTAGAGATTACAATGTGCATCTTAAACTTCCACAATCTATAACATGACTGTTGAACCAATTTAAATTGCTGCCATAATAGAATCCTACAAGCGTTCTCTGTGTGTTTCTCAATTACAGCAGTTAGCACGAGCCATGCAATTAGCTTGCATTTCATTGTATTTGGTCTTTTTTGAATGCAGTGCTTGTTTGAATTTATATTAATTGTTTTCATCAAAGTTGAGAATTTTGGGACAATTATTTCTGCTTGTGTTGCTTCTTGAGTTTCTTCTCCTTTTCCCTCCTTCGGTGGCCTCTAGGTCAGGCCCTTGGATGTTGTGTTCATCTATCTGGGATTCATGGTTTACTTCCTCTTATTCAAACTAAATGATCTCACATGGATTCACTGTAGTATTACTGAGTCTTCAGTTATCTCTAGCATTTAAACTGGCAAATTGTTTTTGTTCAAAATTATTATCCTTCTTTGAAGGTTTATTTTTCTTTCTTAGCTATAAGATCTCTTTTATAGTTCTTGTCAGATAATGCTAACATCTGAGTCAACTCAATGCTTCTTTCTGTTGAGTTTGAGAATGAGTCAAACTTTCCTTCTGAAGAGAAGACATTTGGGATTCTCTCATTGCACTTGGAAATTTTGTAATCTCTGAAGGTCCTTAGAATATTGCTTATATTTTGTTTTAGCAGGGAACTAATTTGGATAAAGGCCAATTGGAAAACTGGTTATTAGTGTATGATCTTTAAACTTGAGTCTGTTATTTTATTTTTAAAATTATATCTTCATTATGAGTAATTATATACACTGTATGAGAAACTCTTGTGAAGGTGCCCCCGTTTCCCTCCTCTTTGTCCCCTACTCACTGGGGTCCTTCCTTGGTGAGCTTACTGGATCTGTCCATAGCTTAGGGGCTTATTAACTTTAACCGCTTGGTGACAAGGAACCCTTAACAGTATCTGGGTTGGCAAAATCCTATGGGGACCAAGAAACTGGGCTCCTATGGGACATTCGCACTACCAGAGAGCTACAGAGAGGCTACACCATTAGAATCTTGCCAATATAGCAAGGTTGTCTCTGTTTGCATTTTTCAGAAGGCAGTGAGAGCCGGGGACAGCTCAATTCCACCAACAAGACATTGGATGATGGCTGACATCCTGGCAGGATACAAACCACCCCTGGCCTTCACACAGGGTCCAAATGAAACCTATGAGAAAGTGACAAAACAAACAGGAGACCAATCACTACAGCAAGTCTGATAACCCATGAGAGGTCAACGGAGTCTGCTTTTTTTTTTTTTTTATTAAACCTTCGTTTCATGACTTTAATTGTGCTAAGTACCATCTAGATTGGGTTCAGAACTTTACACACAAATAAATGTTCTTCCTCTGGTTCTGATAATCCAGGAATGGCTCCTCACTTTCCAATACATGGGGATAAGCAATATTCTTGTCTTCTAGTATCTCCAGTCAGAAATGCAGCAATGTTTCTGTGTAATTTCATGCCTTGCATCACGTAATAACCAAAGTCTAACCTCTGGCCAGAGTTTAAGAAACCAGAGGCTCCTTTCCAACAGTTGTGTCAACTGCCAATAAATATATACCTCCGTTCATTTTGGTGATATTGTGAATATAAAAAAGGCCTTTTCTCTCAGACATTTTGTTAAAACATATGAAAATAAATACTATGTATTGTGACCCTGTAGTGAATTTAGGAGTATTATATAGAAAGACAAGAAGATACGCCATTACTTTAAAATTGATGCCTTCTTCAATATGGGAAAGTGGCTAATGTAGTGAAGGGTTGGGAAAATGTAACCATCTGTACTTCAGTTGAAAACCAGGTACGCCTCCACTGTTTGATGACAGAGAAATATGTATCACCATAGAAATACACAATATATTGCATACACTCCCATTACCTCACTCTTATGTTTTCTTTATGTGTAACACATTCAAAATCTTTATCTACTTTAAGATACATGGTGACTTATCATTAACCTGATTCAGTAATATATAGAAAATTTTTTATATATAAAATATAACAGCAGTTAATATATTTGGTTCATGGGATATCAAGAGTTTTTATTGTTTTAGCATCTATAAAAATGTTTATTATATTATTTTATACACATCATTTTATTTAAGAAATAAACATTATATTTAGTATGCATATATTTTCTATGAATGACTTTATCCTTTCAGTGTTTGCCAGAAATTTTAGCAATCATTCATAGGGATTCATCTGTTTTGTTTCTGCTACATCTTTTTTTAAAATGAATTTCTTAATTCTGAACATATGTAGATTTTCTAATGTTTATTTTATAAGAAATGCAAATAACGATATTTTTGTATTTTTTTCACTTCATTATACTACTAATTAAAAACAAAGGAAAAATCTATACCTAATGTTTAAAATATGAATTATTTAGTCTAAAAGTTTATGTAAGTGCATAAAATTGTCTAAAGTATATACTATGTTTTAATTTTAAGAAATAAAATACAATTTATGCTTTGGATTGTTAGTAGCTTATATTAACTATCATGATAATAGCTGTTTTCTTTGTTACTTGCAAGACAAAGCACCTTAATACTTAATTTAAAAAGCACTAGCATCTGTGTATTCTTTACATCCTGTCTGCTCACATCTCTGAGGACTTCTAGCTTTGGTAGGATGTGTGGTCCTTATGTGTAGGTAGATCAGTAGAATCAAATTATGCAAGTTTTTATGGTTTTTGTTAGGTTAGTAAGCTCTCTTTCTGTGGGTGTCATCTCTTTTGAATTTCTTAAAATGGTACTGTCAAGGAATGATAATTTTGTCTTGTAAAATAATCTTTTTTTCTTGGTAGCTCTATTGTATTTTACAATCATTTTCCTTTATACATTATTTGATCTCAATACTGAAATCTTCTAAGACCCTTTTTCCTTTCAAAAAGAAGGTTATTGATACCATATATTTTTATGAAGCAATGTGAAAAGTGATGTGAGGGTAGAGTAACCAAATTTAGAAGATTAACAAATATACATATTTTTCTTCCATCAAAATCATTAATCATGGGGTTGGAGAGATGGCTCAGTGGTTAAGGCACTTGCCTGCAAAGCCCAATGACCTGGACCCCAGCACCCACATAAAGTCAGATGCACAAAGTGGCTTATACATCTCGTGTTCATTAGTAGTGGCTAGAAGCCCTGGTGTGTCCATTCTCTCTCTCTTTATCTGTTTGAAAATAAATATAGATATAATATTTTCTTAAAATTATTAATCAGCTTTAAAAATTATATAATGTCTTATACAAAATTGGAAATTTATAAAACATCTCTGAAATTCAATCTTTTTTTTACAAATAATGAATTATTGGAACCATCATTGATCCAATTTCAAAAGCATCTACAATGATTAATTCATCTTTTCATGGGATCTCAACGACTAACTGAATTGAACCAGGCAAACCTGGTCTTATTACAGTAAAAATAGTAAATAACAAAACAGTAGATATTTTATGCCTCAATTCTGTGACACATGTATGATTCTTTCTCTGGAAATCAATAACTAGAAGTAATCCATAAATGACTATTATCTAGCACACTGTGCAGTGTATTATGTTTAGTCTATCATTGATAAATATATGGTCATAACTTTTAGTTTAACTATAATAATTTTATAGGAAAACCTCATTGAAATATACATCATTAGTGTTTTTTCTCACCATACTAAGTTTCTAGCTGTAATTGAGTGATTTTTTTTCCTAAAAATGTACATATTACTTTTTAAAAAGAGAACATTTTCACTCAAAAATTTGTAACATTGTATTTCATTGAGAAAATTTTATCAGGTAAAAAAACATATCCAATAAATTCTCATGAGGAAATTAAATAACATATTATATAATGCATATGGCTTATTATATAATAAAATGGTAATATTTCTATGAAGAGAGTAATATGAGAGTAGATACTCAAATTCCAGTATATACTTTGAAAGATAAATTTAGCATTAAATGTACTAATTATTCTTTAGAAATCCATTTGCATGAGCTTTTATGTGATGGCAGAATTATAAAAACCATTTGCTAATGTAATTTCAGATGTTAACATTGATCCAGCAAGATGCTTTGGATTAAAACAGATCACAGTACACAATTCTTCACTTTACATTACAGAATTCCAAAATGATCTTCTTTAATAGAATATTCTTTTATATGTCAGTTCCCATGGCTGCAAAAAAATATGTCTTTAGCTGTTTACAATGATCTGATGCCATCATAATATATTTGTTGTCTTCTATAACTCTTTTGGGCTCCACCAATCAACCAAGTAAACAGCAGTCCTTGATCTTGAAGATAATAGATGGTTCTTTTCACCTGGTTGAAGGTGATTTGGCATTTACTGTGGGAGACTTCCCACAACACACTGAGAACCACTCTTGCAGTCAGCTTTCTCCTCCCTGGCAGAAACAACCAGACCAAAAGTGGCTGCTGGAAGGAACAGGTTTATTTTAACTTAGAGGCTCAAGGGGAAGCTCCATGAAGGCAGGAAAAATGATGGCATGAGCAGAGGGTGGACATCACCTCCTGGCCAACATCAGGTGGACAACAGCAACAGGAGAGTGTGCCAAACACTGGCAAGGGGAAGCTGCCTGTAACGCTCATAAGCCTGCCACTAATAACACACCTCCAGCAAGGTTCCAATTCCAAAAATTCCATCAGCTGGGGATCAAGAATTCAGAACATATTGTTTATGGGGGACACCTGAATCAAACCGCCACAACAATCATGCTTAACTTTTTACATATTTCCCCTATTCTATATTGCATGCCAATTCACTAAAGATTGACTGAGTTAGCTTTCTCTCTTCACAATGTTGAGAGCATCAGTCTAGCTCTGTCCATACCATTCTCAACTTTTTTATCTTTCTCTTATTTTACATGACCGACTCATATCTAGGTTTTGTTTAGCTCTTGGCTTTTGCCTCGGATCTTCGTTTTTAGACTCTCAGACATTGAACATATTATATCACCCACCCACCCCATCTATAATCCATAATTCTAACACTAACTCTAATGTTGTATTTTATTATTTACTGTCATTTTGTTGAAATAGTACACTCTGATCCAGTTCTGTATTCTAAGCCACTATATTTTATGTCATATACAGAAGGAACATTAATTCAGAAAACTATCCCCTTGAATTCTTGGGTCACCTTGCTTTCTACTTGATACCTGTGTGTCCTTAGAAAGGCTAGTTATGTGTTTCTCTATTTTCAGAAAAGAAGTGCTTTAGTCACTATTATTTTGGTTTTTGTGGGTTTTTTTATTGTCCATAATAAGTTACAATATTTAGTGTGCAAACAATGAGTTGTTATCCCCAATTCCCCGCTGCCCTCCCCTCCCCACTAAGCTGGATAACCTCCTCCATGGGTCGTCTGGATCAGTCCTTGTGACAGGGGACCATGGATAGCCTAGTATTCAGCCAGGTTCTCCTGGCCATGCCTCTGGATAATCTCCCCCACCACGGCTCTCACAACCCTACCAACCGACTGTAGGCCGATAGCTGAGATTTTGGGAAAAAAGGAGCCACCACAGTCATACCGTGGAGGATCCATATGGAACCCCACAGAGAATGTCGTGATGAACAAGGGACCCAAAGCCACAGCTATTAAATCAACACAGGATAAGCCAGTGAGACAGAAACCAACGATTTTCGACACAAAGACCCCTAAACTCACAACTAAGCTTAAGATCAATTGAAAATATTAATGGAAAGTGCTTTGGAGACGAGTGGTACTTTATGTATTCCCTGTTCCAAAGGATCCATGTTATCAGTCTTGATCATATTTACATGAACAAAAGGTATTGTCTTTCATCCCCATGACATCTAATCCTAAAACATAATTAACAGGAATCTTTCATCAAGGCAGTCATTCCAAAGGCAGATATTCTCAAATTTCAGTATATCTTGATGGATAGTTTCTGTTTCTTGGTAACGAATTTTATATGGCCAAGAGTTCCTTCAAAATGTTGTATGCTCCTGGGCTAGCGAGATTGTTCAGTGGATAAAGACACTTGCTTGCAATGACTGAAGACCTGGGTTCAATTCTCCAGTACCCATGTAAAGCCTGATGCACAAAACAGCGTATGTGTCTGGAGTTTGTAGGAGCAAGAGAACCCACGCTCATCTCTCTTTCTCTGTCTCTGTTACTTTGTCATTTCAAATAAATAAAAATATATGTTTATAAATCGTTGCTTCTTTTAGAGCATCCTGCATTGGGGATTCAATACTGTATAGAATATGAGAATCGACTGTTCTAGAAAAATCTCTTGTTCATGTGATTAGCTTTGCTGCCTGCTAATTTTTTTCTTAGACATGTATTCACAGACTCACTCTGAAATTGTCCTTCACTGATCTCTTATTATGTACTAATTTCCTAAATTACTAAAATAATACTTAGCATTATCACAATTATATGTGTTTATAGTGCTTCACATGATTATAATAATCATTTTATCATGCCTCTAAAATATTAATAATCCAGCAGTTGTCATCATTCATTACCATCTATTTCATAGTCTACCACATAACACCAGATAACGCAATGCACAACATAATGATGAAAACACTGCTCTGGATGTCTTTTTTTCCCCCTCACAATTGAATTATAGACTATCAGGATAATATTGGGGACAAATCATTGATGGGCAGAGTAATACAAATTTATTCAGTGGTTTAGAAGGATAACATATGCATGCTAAACCACTGACGCTAACTGTTCAAATTCTCCTAGGGAAGTAATTTTTTCATGCAACAATATGTCTATTATTAGCTCTTATACATTAGCTCTTGGTAAATAGTACTTATTCTGTCTGCATATCTTGACAATGACTTCTCCCCACATTTGCAGCCACCCACTGAGACAATCATTGCCACCATTCAGACACACAACAAACTAAGGCTTTATTACTTTAATTTTCCAAACAAATTATACCATGCTAAATTAGAGCACATGGAAATAATTCTTAAAAGACAAAGGGAACAACAGATTTTGCATTTTTATTAAGTGAGTTATCTGTAATTTCAAATAATGGTTTGTATTAAGTATTGTCCAAATGCACACACACGTGTGACAGACTCAGTGCTCCTGCAGGCATCAAAGTTTCATGAGCCCTTTTTGAAACTGAATAGAGATGTCTATGTAAGCTTTCCCGATGCAGATGTTTCTTAGTTCAATAAACTTATACTCTAAGCAATAGTTGAGAATTGAAAGGTATATGTGTTCTTCATTAGCATATTTATGTTTGGGCATTTGGAATTTGCTTTTATAGAGAATTTGTGTTATATCTATATGCACATATGTATTAGTAGAATATATATATATGTATATATATATATATATGTATAGTAATAAGGTATACAATTTATCTTTCCTGTTTCTGTCTAGAGCTCTAAATTGTGTCACAAATACTAAGAGAATCTGTCCTAAGAAATGTGTTGTTACTTGAATTACCATGCACCAAAGAAAGATTAAGAATGTAAATGTACTCTGAAAGTGAACAGTGAGAAACTACATTAATACTGAAGAGATTAAAGCAGTAAATGCTCTCTAGAAAGTTTTTGCATTTTTCCCAACATTTTTAGGAAAATGGCAGCAATGTAAAAGAAGATGGTGGAGCGTCTACTTTCAGTCTAGAGAAATCAGGAAATTTTGGGTTGATTATTATCATTTCCAGTCACCCTAATTTTCCCAGTGTTTAAGAGAGAGACTCAGTTTTGGAAACAAAACAGTGGGAATCTATTAGGACACCAATTCAAATGCCATCCAGCTGAGTAATGATGTGGTTGGTTGGTACCAAGCTTATTATTTCATGTTTACTCAGTGAATAATGTCGCTTAGAATTACAATGTCCTTTCAATTCACACTTAGATGGACAAATGCCTCCATTCAGGCCTCATCACTGGGTTACCAGTTTGTCCTGAGAGGCTATTGAATGCTTCAATGTCCTCCCTTCAAGTCTAATGAGAGACTGGAGGGAAGCAGGAAAGGTCTTTTGTGGTTGTCTGCCCTATAAATGCAGCTGATTACTACTAATTCCAATGCCCCTGTAGTGTCCACTTGGTGGTCAATTTCAGTAAAATTTGAAGCAGCTGGTCCTAATTCTGGCTGTACATGAAACTACCTAGGGGGCTCTTAAAAATATATAATACCAGGGTTTAGCCCAAAGTTACTGAATAAGAGCTTCCGGACATTATTCTCTTTATAATGATTTTTTTTTTATTTTTTTGCAGCTTCTCATGGGTTTGCCTTTGAGATCAATTCACTTTTTAAAACATTTATTATTTTTTCAGTTAGCATACAGAGTTTTAAGTATCATAGTAGCATTTTCAAACACAACTCAAGCATTGTTTTAGTTGATCTATTCCCTGTCTTGCTAAGCTTCTACTGGATTTTGAAATCAGCCTCAAACCCTAGCTTTGATTCTTCTAGGATGGACCATCTTGGTGAAGTTCAAATATTTTTGAATTGCATGTATTAAATGGAGGAATGCCCTGTTTTAATTGCTTTGAAGATTTCAGGAGAAACATGCAAGCCTGTTTCTAGAGGCCCTAGCACACACTAGGCTGTGAAAGACAGCTGGTCTTCATCCAAATCCATTTCTTGTTTCTGATATAGAAATAGTATATGTTTTCTAGCATACCTTTGGGTTATCTGTGTTCGTGTGAATAAATTTAACCCAGTAGAATATAGTGAGAGGAAGGAATATGAATCGTGTCTAGGTTTGGGCCTCAACGACCTTATCAGTAAGCCAAATGATTATTTCTTATTCTAGCTATTCGAGTGAAACCATTAATAGAGTGGCCTTAGAATTCATACTTTGTATATAGTTTCTATGAAATGAACCAAAGAAGGGTTGCTTAATGATAATTTTGACTGCTACTTAACTATAGTCTTCAAGTGCATTAAGCACCTATTAGTTTTAGTTACCTATGACAGCACTTAGTATCCTTTATTTGTTGTTACTTTCTTATATTTTCTTTTCAAATAACAGTAATATTTGAGAGGTCTTTCTCTTCATTTTCTTCCCTAAGAAGTATGTACCGTTTGTTAATCGTGGGCATTGCCAGGCATCCCATTGTTCATAGGAAGCAGAAATAATTTTGAATATTCCTAAGGCTACACAAGAAGTCTACATCAAGAAAGATGATGTTACTTAAATCTGACTAATAGGAAATGAGCCATGGACTCAGAGTCTGAAGCTCTCTTTTGACTCCTATATAGATCAAAACAGATATGCCTGACAGATTATGCTTAGACCATACATGATAAATAATAAATGACACCGTCCTTGGGAGGGCTCCAGCACACTACAATGTTCAGCAACTATCTAACAAAAATTGAATTTATTTTTCCATTATTGATATCTAGGATAACATTTCATTCCTCTTCTGCTTATAACACTTAAGCAACTCTTACATTTCATTTTTATATCATTTCTAACATTCTAATATAGATGGCTGATCCTATTTTTGGAAGGATGTAATTAATATAGAAGAGATGATGGAGGGGAAATAAAAATAAACATTTGAAAGAGATCATTTAAAAGAGATTTTTTTCAAGGTTTTCTTTTTCTGTTTCTAAGATCCGATGGTCACATCTTCAAAACACTATCCATTTTATATATTTACCCAATTGTTCTACCTCCCTAGAATCCTTCATGCTCAGTTCATGTGATATAATGATTCAGAAAAAGAATGTGTTGGTTTCCCCACTCCATTCTCAGAGTTAATAGAGTCTTCAGTTCTCTGTATACTCAAAGATACATAGTAGCAACTTTAGTATTTGATGTTTCCAGCATGGAAGTTGGACATTACATCAATAGTTCAGCTCCTTGCTCACTAATAAACCGTTAGTGCCTAATAGACATGCTATGTTAAGAAAGGTCAAATGTATCATGACTAAAAGAAAGAATTTTCTCATCAGATTGTGAAGACTTGGTAGTTAAAGGAGGAGAAGGAGAAGGAATTACTGTTTTATTTTCCTTTCATAGAAATAAAAGATGGTCGAGAAATTTTTCTACAAGATACTAAGAATCAAGGAGTAATTAGCTTTATATTTAATACTAGCAGAGTGTGGATATGCTTTCCCAGAGAGAAAAAAAGAAATAAGCAGGCTTCAGGCATTCTTTTAAAGCAATTTAGAAAGCAAATTGCAAAAATTTAGAGGACAATATTACAAATGTGGTAATATATTTTAAGTACTTACATTGAGCAATTATAGGTTAATGAAAAACATATTTTAATCCTTTCAATGTTGTATCCCCATGACTAAATACACAAATATGTTTGGTGATAAATAGAAGCTAAAATTAGAGGTTCTCCATTTGTGTAAGTTTGGCCCAACTGGCCAACTGAAAATGAGTCACAATACCAGATCAATTTCTTTCTTCAGTGGAAGATAAAATAAGAAACTTTTTCAGAAGGAAGAGTCAAGGTCAAACTGAAAACAGGTAAAGTAAAAGAGATGACTGGGAGAGTATTTCCAGATAAAGCAATGGGTCATTAGAGTTCCAGGAGACCCATAATCCTCCTAGATTTTTTTCTTAAAGTCTCCCTCCTTGATATTGACCTTAAAATCCCATGGCTCCTCATTCACCAAGTTAACGCCTGCATTAGTTAACTTTAGTCAGTGCTCTTACCAAACACTAAGGAAGAATCAACTTCAGGGGGAAAAGAGTCTATTTTCAAATACCATGATGAGAAAGGCATGCTGGGAGGTGAATGGTCACATTGCATATACAGTCATGAAGCAAATGAGTAAACAGAATATTGGACTTGGCTATAGAACTTAAATGGCCATACTCAATGATCCTACAAGGATCCAACTCCTAAGGACCCAGAACCTTCCCAAATAGTGCTTCGAGATGTCTACAGAAACGTGTCTGTCAAATTTCAAATAACTAACTTCCAGCAAAAATTATAGGATACCATTTTGTAATTGGTAGCTCATTCCCTTGTTTTCCTTTTTTTTTTTTTTTTCTGGTATGTAAGTCAATTGACTGAAGCAGGTGTTAGTTCCGCACATCCCCACACACTCATTTACCAGTTGAGAGAATAAAGAAATGAATTTAATGATGCCATATCACCAACTTGACTGCTGGCGTTCCTGCAAATCCTAATGATTTCTTACATGAACACATTCCTCTCTCCTTCCCTTGTTACTGAGGAGACGGAGCCTGGGAATGACAATGTACTTGATTGGGAAGACAAGGATGACTTGACTACCAATAAATACAATGATGGATGTTTTGATTAAGGTTGCTTGATAGAAAGGTGACAGCAGAATGAGACATCCTCTATCATACCAGCTAGGTAAATAAGTCATCCACCTTTGCATGATATTCCTGCTGATATGAAGGTAATTAGAAAGTGAGGTGCTACATACAATATGAAATCACATGCAAAACTGAGTGCATATGAAACAGTCATACATCAGTTTATGCTGACTTCTTGAAGGGAAGAGAGTAGGTTAGGCATTTAAATGAGCTACATTTCCTTTTTTTCAATGTGAAGTACAAATGCAGCAAAGAATTAATGTATGTTAAATATGTATCTTCTGTTTGTATAATGAAATATTTTAATTAGTATCTTGAAATAAATTTCATAAGAAAGTGAATTCTAGGATTGCAAAGTAAGAAAGGAGTTCAGTTAAGTTCTCCAAATTGGCAGTAACTATTATATATGAACTGAATCTCTTCGTTATCTAATTTAGGTTTAAACGGTCCTACTCACATTTTGGAAAACTAATTTCTAGTTCAGTAATGCAACTTTGACAGTCATGGTATTTGACACCACTTTATCTTCCTTATTAAAGTTCCAACAGTTACTTAATATAAAATTCATACATTAAAATATGAATTTTAATAATTTTCTTACTGTTTTTAAATTTAGAAGCTAATTATCTCCCTGTAAAATAGATATTCTAGATCTTCTTTTCTTCATGTTATCTCATATAAAATAAAATAAGGCTAAGTGTAGAGAAAGCAAATTGTCACAATTCTATCATTCAATTGAAAATCATTTATGTTTTAGTTCTATGAAGTAATTGTGGTTATTCTGGAAAAATGAGGAATCCATGGAATGGATAGAGGTGAGCATTTTTAACTTTATTTAAGCAAAAACTCTGGGTAGCTAAGAATAATTCACATAAAATAAAATATTGGAAACCACATGAGAAATGCTAGCTGAGTTTTTGAGAACAAGTGTTACAATAGATAGTAAATTGAAAATCAATATTTGATTTTTTTCATTCCTATAAAGAGGGCTTTCTTTCGCGATGTCTATCTTCCCATTTGCCAAAATTAGTGCAGTATTCAAAAGTAATAAAGCTTCAGAATTAAAATAAAACTCTCATTGCACGTTGAAGTGTTGAAGTACAGTTAATTATTTTCATGTTAAGCCAGATGTAATGAAGCACACTCAAAGGCACACTTTGAACTTACAAATACACACAGAACTTAAATTAAGGTCATTATCAGAATTTCTCTATACTATATTACTATACACAATCCACATGAATACTGACTTAAAACTTTAACTGCACACAAGCTAATGCAAAACATCACAGAAGGAAAATCAGTTAGATTATCATCATCTTCGTCAATATGACCATAATTATCCTAACAATGGTCAACAGCTTTTTGCAAGAAGGACCTTTAATCAAAGAGTCATCTCTCCAGCTCTGATGATATCTTTTTAACCGTTCACAGGTTGTAAATATTTAGATCTCTAGAACCTCACTGGACCTCAAAATCACCATGAAAATAAGTAGATCTTGGGTTATGTAGACCCTTTATGTTAGAAAAGTGGAGAAATACATAAAAATGAAAGCAGAGATAGCAAATAGATTCTTCATTGTCCTTATGTTTATGGCTGGTGTTACAGGAGAGCAAAGAAAAGGGGCCCGTTGTGGTTGGAAGATGTGATGTTATTTGAACTGCACATATTTTGATATGACTGTTCATAGGTTTGTAATTTCTGGTTAAAAATAACACATATATCAAAGGTGAAAATAAATATTTTTATTTGGCATTATATGTATGAGTGTGTGTGTGTGTGTGTGTGTGTAGGTGTGTTTAAGAACTTCTGTATGGAAATGGGCACGTAGTTGTATGTAGGCAATAATACACATATATGCCCATGTGTGTGGAGGCCAGAGATGGACAAGAGTGTCTTCCTTGATTACTTTCTACTTCATTCTTTTAGACAGAGTCTCTTACTGAAGAACTCACTAAATTAGCCTGTCTAGCTGGATAACAACCCCAGAGATTATTTACACCCCCCCTTCAGCATGCCTGGCATTCCACATGGGTCCTGGGGATTTAATCTCTGTTCCTCTTGCTTGTACTGGAAGTACTTGATACACTTAGCCATTCCCACAGCTTTCTGATGTTTCCCTATTGTTCCAATAACAAAATGATTAAGTATGGTTACAGCACTTAAAGAGCATCTCCAAATACTCACTGCCTTGAAAAGACAAGTTCAAGTTCAGGAAGAAGTCTTAAATTTTGTTTATTAAATAATCTTAACCTTAAATACATGAAAAGGAAATAACAAACGTAAAAGGATTATTTGTTATAAACCCAGATTACTCTTTCTTTCAAAAATGATATGTAACTTTATTATATTTCTTCACTTTTGTTTTCTACAAAAAAACTGGATCTAAGACAACACTTTGTACAGAATAAGCTTTTACACATAAAGTTAAAATAATGTTTAAATTGTGAAAAATCATAGCAAAGATTTAATTCAAACTGTTTTTCAAACCAAATGTTCCTGAAAGTATTTACCTTTAAATGAGAGACTTCATTTTCCTAGCACAGAGGTTCATGAGAAGTAGCATTCCTCCCCCCACCCCAATAGAATTCTGACATGTTAAGTCCATAGTGTCTAGCTCTATAATTTCAAGAGAAATTAAAGGAGCTCAGAGCACTGTATTTACATGGAACAGCTACTGCAATGTACCTTCATCTCTCTCAACTGTGACTTCATCATTCCTGTTTGTAGAAAGTTTTATGTCTGGATGGTAGGAACAAGCTGATGGCAGAGATAAGACAAATATACTTCAAGGTATAATTTTTTTCCTCCACAAGTAAAAACATGGTTCCATTATGACTTGAATTGCAGTAAGAAATGTGTGTAAGTTTATGTGTGAATGATACACACACACATCTCTGTTTTCCAGGCACAAAAAGCAGCATGTCAGCTTTGGGATTTTTTTTTAAATTATTGTAGATGCACAAAGTATTTTCAAGAATTTTGACTTCACTGTTCTGTCAGTCTTCTGCCATCAATTCAGGAAATGAGGTGGTGGTAGTATTCCTAGTTATACAGGAAAAGATTAGCAAGACCTGATTTGGGCAGCAACTAACGGCTAGATATGACAAAATTCAGATAAATGGAAGCTAATATTGTTTAGAAGGTGGGAAGGATTTTCAGAGTTTCTTCATTTTTCAGTATATGCTGAATAAATATCTGCTACGTGTGTATTTCAATATCTTCAAGAAGCTTAAAATTTTCATGATCACGACACCTATATGACCCAGTTTTTATAAATCCCTTATCCCAAAATTAACCCGCAGACAAGGATTTGCTTTCCTTTCTGTGTGTTTACCAATGGAAAAAAAAAATCATAGAACAAAGACATTTATATCCACACAGTACCTCCATACAAACAACCTCTTTAAAATATATTTTTCGTGTTTTAACATTTATATTTCATACTGAAATCAGGGGTGAGAAAATTTTTATTTAAAATCTTGAAATATTCTGCTCCCACACCCACACTTATAGAGTACCAAAGTTTGTACTCAAGAATATATAGTTTTTAATAACTGAGGCATTATATTTGAGATCTTACATATAAGCCTGATAAGTACAAAGTATTTCCATGGATAATGATGAGAAATAGAAAATGTCTACTAAAAAGAATAGAAATGGTAATAAGAACTCTTTGATTTTTATTTCTTTTTCAATCTTATAAGATTTGCTAATGTAGTTGATTGCTCTTTAATTTGGCTAAGCATTCTTTTAATATTTTATTTTTCACTTGTTTCTTAAGCCTAACCTGGACTGTTAATTCTTCTGCCTCTGACTCCCAGGTACCAGGACTACAGGACTATGCCTCTCAGATATTAATGACTTCCAATTTTTAATTTATTTCTATCATAGTTTATTTATTCTTTCAAAAACACTGAATATAGAAGAGGCCCTAGTATATTGACTCTATAAAATGCTGACTTTTGTGAATATGAACAATATTCTGACTTATTTGAATTTCCTTTTTAAAAATTTTAAGTTACACATCAACAATTGCATGCTAAAATATGCATTAAAATGTATATAAAGAAAATATAAATTGTCCTAATACTAATTTCAGAGCTAGAAATCCTAAATTATAGTATTTTATATGACCGCACATGAGCATTAAAGAAAAGTTAAGTGTTTGCTTGTGTGTGATGTGCATGCATTTATGTGTGTCTGTGCATGTGCATATATGTATGCACACGAGTGTGCATGCATATGGAAGCCAGAAGGCAACCTTAGGTGTTTTCTATAGAAATGGCATCTACTTGTTCTTGATGTAGGCTCTCTTAGTGGGCTAGTTTATCTTTAGGGGTTCTCCTGTCTTCACCACACCAGCTCTGGAATTACTAGTGTGTAACAGCAAGTCCAGCTTTTAAAATTTGTACTGTTTTTTTAAAATATTTGTTTATGCATGTGAATGTGTGAGTGTGTGCACATGCAAGGGTCTTTTGTTGCTGTAAGTGAATGCCCCTCTAGCTTTAAGTGGGTGGCTGGGGAATTGAATCTGGGCCAGCAGTCTTTAAAGCAAATGCCTTTAGCCAGTAAGACATCTCTCCAGGCCATTTGTAAAGTTTTTTACATGGGTCTTAATGATCAAATTCAAGTCCTCATGTTTGTGAAAGAAGCACTTTACACAAGGAGCTATGTCCCAGTTCCTGTGTGTGAGCAACTTCAGACTACCTCTACTAAGAAGGTCAGGTTTATGATTTGAATAAACAAGGTTCTTGCCATCTGTGTATCATACTAGGTACTTAAAAGTAATAACATATTTTGTTCTTTCCTCTGTACATCTCCAAGTTATCCCATAACTAAAGTCTCTATATGAAGGACCAATAAACTCGGGAACCGTGGAATTCAGAAATAGTTTATATGTTCATTAAAGTCATTCACAAAACTTAGTCATGCTGCATGGAATCCACTTATCTACCAGGCTTTCTGTTATAAATGAACACACAGTGTTAAGTATGTTGTCATAAAAGGAAAACTCATCCCTTAAAAGAAATTGATAAGGGAAAATTTTTTTTTCTGAAGGACATTTTTCTTAAAGCCACACATCTCCAACAATGACATTTTAGTCTGGATCATCTAGTTGTTGAAGCACCTCCCAGCCATGTAAAGGAATTAAACTATAATCCCCAGCTTAGACTAGAGTGAGGAAGCAATTAAGACAATTAAAGAAATTGATCTGCCAGAACACTAGGTGCTGTGAGAACTGAAAGAAGGACGTGGGAATGACCTTGATGTAATCAAAAGTAATTGTCAGAGGCTGGAGAGATGCCTCTGTGGGTAAGAATACCTCCTAATTAAACAAGAAGGCTCATGGTGTCCTAAGATCAGCTGTGTTCAATTTATTAGCACCCATATAAATAGTTGGGTGCAGCCATCTGTGTTTCTAACACGTGTCCTGTGGAAAACAGAAAGTGGAAAGTACCTGGGGCTCCCGAAAACTGCAAGATCAGGAACCAGTGAGAGACTCTGCCTCAAAGAAACAGGGGGATGAGCAATAAAGAGAGGAAACCCAATGTTCTCCTTTGGCCCCTGAACACTCAAACATACAGCACACGTGCACAATAAACTGTCACTCTTGTGGAAAAGAGAATAGAGTGTGCCAGGGAAAGAGACAATCAACATAAAGGCATAACTTCTTAAGGCAGATATCATTACAGCCTGCTCTCAGTAAAACTTTATGAGAATAAAGGAGGAGGAGATGACTGGAAGTCCCAAGTGAAGACAGCTAGAGCAAACAAGATCCTCTTTATTATAAGTCTTGGATTTATCTTAAAAATACAGAGTGGGAGACTGAGAATATGGCTCAGTGGATAAAGTGCTTGCCACACAAGCATAAGAACCTGAGTTTGAATCCCCAGCACCCATGTATAAGGTAGACATGGTGGCCTGTGCTTGTAATTATAGCACTGAGGAGGCACAGACAGGAGTGTCCCCAAGTATTTCTGACTAGTTAGCCTTGCTGAATAGATGAGTTGCAGGATTAGAGACTCTGCCTAAAAAATATGGTGGAGGCCAATGAGGAGGATACTTAACATTGTCTTCTGGCTTTCACACACATTCTCATACAAGTGACCATATATGTATGAATACATGGACACACATGCTCACTTGCTATACCAATAAACACAAAAGAAAACAAAAATGATTAAAAACAAGAAAGTGGATACAGATATATCTTCTCATACTGATATAATTATATAATCCCAGGCAATACTAGCTGAAGGGAATCAGGGGTTCAGGGATGCCAATATCTGCTGTCCAGAGTCCTATATAATTTGTTTGACAATTTATAAATACCTCTAGATTTTACATATTTGTAAATAATTAACTTCAAATCTGCTTTCTTGAGTTCCTCTTCTTAGGCATCCCTAAAGTGACTGGACTCACTAAAGGCAAGGCTGTCATCTCAAATGGTAACTCAAATCCTTAGTCCCTCCACACCAGCACTCTGGAGCAAAGAAAGAAACAAAGAAACAAAGAAAATAAAGAAATAAAAGGAGACCTTGTCTTATTTCAAGCAAGATGAAAGGAGAGGACAAACACCTCTAGCTTGTTCTCAGACCTCTACATGTGCACTGCAGCCTGTGCTCACCCATCCCGTCCTGGAGCACACACACATACAAGGGTCAATAAAAAGTCTCAAGATTGAGATAACTGAGATTTTGAAACACTTTTCCAATCAATACCTCATTTTTCAAGGATCAATTAGCTACCGTTTCCCATTAACACCATGAGTTGAGATTTTAAGGTAACTTTAAGTGACCTCTTCTGTATTTCAATAACACTACTTGCACTCATCCTATTGTATTCAGATGTGTATATTTTGGTTTTAGTTACTTTTTATTCTACTTGGTGGCAAACTCAATTACACTGCTCATTCTTTATATTCAGTGATGAAAGGACCCACATGAAGGTTATATAGTTTTAAAGCTGGTGGAGAAGAGAAACTCTCAGACCAGTGGAAATGCCTCATCCTAGGTCATGCAGGGAGCTCTAAGAATGCAGCTTCTGTGAGTCATCACCCACACTAGTATTTCTGGTGATGAAGTCAATGAGCCATATACGTTCATATAAGTAACCCCTCACCCATACTTCCATGAGAAACTCCAATAAATTCATGGGTTCACCAAGTTGGACTGGGATTGAATCATTTCTTTTGTCTGTTGTTTATACCTAATCTGGAATAAAGAGACATTTGTTTACCTCTCTCCAGAAAGTTAACAGAAGAAAACGTGTGCATGTGAGCATGAAGAGAGCGAGCGAGAGAGACAGAGAGAGAAACAGATAGACAGACAGAGATAGAGAATACTTTGAAAATAGTGTCTAGACACATATTATTGACAATTTTATTTTATTTTTTGCCTTATGGGTATGATGCCAATCAAGACGTAGCACAGTGTCCAGTACATTAATTACTTATTTTACATTGTAATTACACTGTATGCAGACACGATTACATTCCTCTCTTATTTACTGTCTAGAGGAATTTAAATAGCTTCAAGACACTGTCCTTTGGCTCCATATTTTGTATGGTGGCTTGGTTTAAAATATTTTTTCACAGTGTGATCTACAGTTGACCTGATTAGAATTTCTTAAAGTATATGCTGAAATTTAGGAAATAAAAAAATAGATAAAATGCAGTAAATTAACAACCAGAATATACAAAAAGTACAAATGAACAAGAGCAAAGCAAACAGCTTAAGTCAAAATTAAAGAGAATTTACATTAAAACCACAATAAAACATCAATTGAAACACAAATTAACAACCCCAATAGAAGCAATGTCAAGTCCTGGATGTAGACGCCCAGGAACAGCTGTGCACACTGGGTGGGTGTGTAATTGTCACAGTAATTTTTGGCAGTAATTCATCAGTATCTTGAATACTTGAATATGCTCCTACTTTATAAGTCAGCATTTTTCACTGTTTGACAAATGTTTTACATTCACACATGAGATGTAAACAAAGAGTTTTTAATGTGCTGTTGTTTATAACAGCAAATCTTAAAATACCATCAGTAAAACAATGGATAAGCAACATGAGTTAAATTATGCAAAATGAGATAGTCTTTTATAAAATTGGTATTTTTTTACATTTTGACATTTTCATACATGTATATAGAGTATTTGATTTTATACCCCAAAATTACCCACTATTGTCTCTCTTTCCCTCAGATTCACACCCTTCTTTCCAAGCTTACTTTCCCCATCTTACTTTCATGCTTTTTAAACATTTAAATAAGGTGGTTTGCATGATCACAGGTACATAATTATTTACTAAAGAATGGGAAACTTGAGCGAGTCAAAAACTGATGAACTTGACTCCCCTCTGTTCCCCATAACTATGAACTGCCATTCGCTGTTCTGGGAGGTCTGGGCTCTCATGTATTTTCACCCCATCAATGGTGGAGCTTAAGTCCTGATGGATAGATTTTTTTAAACCATAGTGTGATATGCAAGTTATTGAGGGGAGAAATTCATCAACAATCCTACCTAGATGAGAACGCTGTGTATTCCACTACTGACCTGTTAGGCACAATATATCCATACACACAATAGTGGCATGAATGTTATGGTAGCAACCATTAGCTTTATGATTGGCCTTGAGGCCCATTGCACAGGAAATAATTCATGTCTGATACTGTAAACCTGCCAAAAATCACTGCTAGGGACACAGGATTGATTGAGGGAAACTACTGCCATAGTTATGCAAAATGGACAGCATGTCAAACTGTTTTCTAAATATATTTTCCCCATAGATTAGCTCTGCTTAAAACCTTGATTACAGAAGTGCCATACCACTATGAGCAGTGGTTAATGCGGAGGTGTTTAACTGACAACAATGCCAAGAACGAGTGACTACTATGTGCTCAGATTCAAACAGGATACAAATACCACCTCCTCCAAGGCTCCATGAAACTTGTGGACTAAGGAGTGCAAAGAAAATAAGAGCAGAAGGATGGGGAGGAGAGATGTGGAATTTGGTCTTCTGGATTTGACAAGGCTATTACATTCATGAACTCATAGCAGTGTGGTTTCCAGGAAATACAGACCTTTCAAAATGACACACTCTTAAATAGTTCTGGAAACCAGGTAGCTTGACCCCTTCAATATACAACATTTTACAAACATTATTAAATAAAGCCAAATTGCACAAAAGTATAAACTAAGATAGTATATGTAAAAATAATACTGACTATAAACAGACAATAAAATAAGTTTCATTTTAAATATCTACGTGTTTTAAATTGCATGTATACAGAGTTAATTCTTTGTGGTGACAACTTCAACCTATTGGTACTGTTTCAGCAACACATGTAAACACACACACACACACACACACACACACTTATGAAGACTTTCATCAATATAATGTGTTTTCTGTTCTTCCTCAACCTTGTTGAAAAATTTGATATTTCAACCAAGAAATCTTTTTTTTATGTTTTTATTTTGTAACCTTTGGAGACCTTAGCTTTTCGAAGAAACTAAAGCCAAGTACTATCTTTCACAGAAAAAAAATAAAAATAAACTTTGTATATGTGGAAATTTTCTATTGTACTGTTTTTCAAAGGTTAACCTCTATCTCTGTCAAAGTTAGAAGTAAAGTAATACTTTTTTAGTATTTGTATACTTAACTTAAAATTAGCAAAAATGTCATGTTTCCAAACACCATTTTGATAGTGTTAATCCTTTTAATAGAGTGAATGTGGCCATATTTCTTTATAGTAATGACATCAAGAAGTGAACTTCAATCCCTCTATTTTAAATCTTGCCCTTTTTCAAATAGTCTATAGTCATAGAGTATTCTTGAACTTATGAGTGTCTAGGAGCTGAGGCCCGGAAGAGGTTTTGCTATATTTGCTTTTGCTCTGTTACAATACCCCTTCAAGTCAACCATACAACGAAGCTGGCGGGCACAAAGAGAGTGGAAGGCCACAGTGGAAGTTGCCATAAGAGAAGAAATAGCATCCATTGCCAGGCAGGTGAGAGGATCCAACTAGAACATGAAAGCTCAGTTTAACCTAAACAACCATGAGGGGGACTCAGATATGTCAGTAGATTGATCTAAGGCCAATCATTGAATCTATGTGGTTGACTTGGACCAAAAGATTGCCAGTAAATAGAAGGATGGAGTTACTATAGCAAAACCTTAAAATCATTGTCTCACTGAATTTCAGACTCTGTGACAGGTAGTATTTGAAAGAGTAGTGAAAAATCTTACAGCATATACCCAACCTGTTTTTAGAAATATTATTACAAGTGACTGGTATATCCCTCTCTACCCTTCCCCATCTTTCCCACCTTGAATAGAAATGTTTTGGGTTTCTCTTTTTGTAATTCAATGATAAAGAAAATTTAATAGAACTGAAAGGAAAGGAAAGCTCTCTGTGATGGAGAGCAGTCCCAGAAAAATGGGTGGCCTTAGAGGTGTTGTTATGACTAAACTTTCCTTCCTATGGCATCAGCTGTGTGTTTCTATGAGGAAGCAGGACTGTCTTTTTGAAGTCTCTGGATCAAGAGGAACTGCAATAACAAACCCTATTCTTCTGCAGTATATCGTAAACTTTGAGCCTAAGGTTAAGTGGGAGTGACCATCTGGGAGAGGTTCCATGTAGAAGAAGAAGAAATGTCACTTCATGGTAAGAAACGGTAGATTCAATGTGGCCACAGAGTCTTTGAAGCTTTGCCCATTATGAGTCATGGTCTATTTCATCACCACTTGAACCTGTGATCACCTCATAGCTCATACTGCACAGTTATTACAAGGCCTGGGCCTGATGATGAAGAGCTTTGAGCTCTCAGCTGCATGGGGAGCCTCATTTCAGAATCAAAATAAGAGCAGTGGAGGAAGGAAAGTGACAGAGAAGTGTAGTGCCTCAAAACAAAGCCTCTTTTGATTGAACAGCAGGATAGGTCACTTTGCATATTACTATCCTGTGTAACCTTCAATCTGAATGTAGCTATGTCAATGAGTTCTGGAGAAGTGTCAGAAGAACCATATGCTGACTTACAGACAACTGAATAATCATGAATTTACATATTTGGACATACAATGGATATTTACAAAAATTCATAATGCAGCAATCACTAACAGTTAATGATCTTCTATAATATTTATCTTCAAAATTTTGCTAGTCCTTGCCAATGCAAAAGAATGTTCACTGAGTAGCATCAGTATATATCAGAGACTTACTAATCATCTTTATATTGGTAAATACCATCAATAACAGCTTTACTAAATGATGGCTTATGTCACCTTGATAGACTGAAATTTGTGTTCCTCAAATTCCTACATTCAAATCATAACATCCCATGATAATGCAATTAGAAATAGAATACATTGGGAGGTAACTTAGGGTAAATGAATTATAACAATGAGGTTCTAAGCTAATAGTTCTGATGTCCTTGTAAGAAGAGGAAGAGATCCATACCTCGTGGCACAACTGTATCTTCCCAGCTACCATGGAGCCAGTGACAAGAGGTTGCCCAGACCTGGGATGGTTCTAATTGTGAGACCCTGGGTTTAATGGTTCAGTCCCTAGCATCACACACAAAAAAAGATCAAATGAAACTATAAAAAGAGAGGAAAAGAGTCAGGTAATCTGAACATTCCAGAGATTTAGGGATTGTTTGGAAAATGGTGGCCAGCCAAATTGCCTTAGCTTGTGATTTTATTGTTATTGAAAACATTCTGGCGTCTTGGTAAAACACAAGTGATGTGCTTCTATGTTTGTGCATAGATTGCTGAAAACCTCCCTTCCTCCTGTTGTCTATAGATGCCATGTACCAGTACTGAGTAACAGGGTTATATTTTAGGAGGTGATCCTTCAGTGGCTGTGTTATTGTGTAAGCATCGCAGAATGTTCTCAACACAAGCGGGGATGGTTATGATGTCTCTGGGCAAGATGATCATATGGAACCTCTATGGTATATACAGCCTTCTGTTGATGGAAACATCTTTATGCAATATACGTCTATACTTCGCTTTATTTTGTGCATAAAACAAACAGCAATTTTTATGCATTCTGAAGTTTGATAAACACTAATCTGAGAAAAGAACAAACTCAGTATCTCTTCACAGATGTTCAAGTAATCAAGCCACTGTGCAATTAGAATAGTCCTCAAATCACGAAGGATTACAAGGATGGGTGGAGAATTTCAAAATGTTTCTGTCTGCCTGCACAGTTAATTTTATGCTGTTTTAGTCCTAATATGATAGAAGTTTTTGAAACATCAACAGTTTTTGTAATGAGATACTGCAGTGCCTTGTGTGGAAATATCATTCCACTCACTGTGCTCCCTGCACTTTTTATTGGCATTTCTGTGCTATGTTTTTGCTCACTTTTGCACAAGAACTTTATTGATTCACTCGCCCTACATCTATTTCATGTGTAAAATCTGATACATTTTTAAATTCTTACAAACATATGTAATAGGTATGAAGCATCACTCTGAAAATAACTTCCATTTCAATTACTCCCTGTGATGTCTTAACTCCTCCACCAAACAGCCTTTCCTTGTCTTCTTCCTTCTCCTGTAGTCAGGGTACCAGTGACCCACCCTTTGTCGCCTGGTTACTTACATTCACTAGTGTTCTGTGCCAATAAATCAGCACAGTATGCTTTGAATTTTCATAGGCGTTTTTCATTCCATGGAACTATTTCACATGATTTCTCTTTCATAGTTTTCACAAGTTTCACTGAGAAATCAACCCAAAGTGATGCTGAGAGTCAACCAGGAAGTAAGCAGGTGGAATCTACCTTTACACCTTATCCTTATAGCTTGGTTTCCTGTAGCTATTCCCGTTATAATAATTATAATAATTTACGTGAAGATCTTTGTCTGCTGAGCCAGACATCTGGCCCCTCTCACAGCTTACATATTTTGTTTTTCTATACGTGTGTGTTTCCCCATTTCTTTTTTTGACTCATGTTATTGAAAAGACTCCAGGTCATATAACACATACATACATACATACATACATACATACATACATACATACATACATACATACATACAAACATACATACACATATATTGGCCAATTGGATGAGGGACATAGCTGGGCTGGAATATGTCAATAAGGTCCATGTCTCCTGAAGTCTGCAGCTTCTAGCAGCACTATCTTCGCGCGCGCACGCGCGTGTGTGTGTGTGTGTGTGTGTGTGTGTGTGTGTGTGTGTGTGTGTGTGTGTGTGTGTGTTGGTCAATGCTTCAGTCTAGCTCCCTGACACTTCTCTGTTAACACTCTCTTGGTAGCATACACAGCTCCTGGGCTCCACTGATTGCCAGCTGATTTGGGTATTGTCGGTAACAATGCCCCTGAGGTGTAAATTGTTCCACTGTACGATCCAATTAAATGGAGTCCCTTCACAGGGGGAAATTTAAAAGCTAGTCTTTGAGCTTTTTTTTTTTTTTTTTTTTTTTTGTGAAAACCAGAAAGCGCTTTCTTAGCTATGTCTTTTCCTGGTTTTCTCTGATACTCCAAGTGGCCTACATCTGATTTTGTTTCCCTGTTAATTGCTCATTGCAAATTGCCCACCCCTCCAAATTACCATTGTCTAAGAGTGTCCTCAGGCCAGAACTTTCCCACACTCTACTCTAGACAGTCAGTTCAGATGAGGACAGCTCTGGAGCTCACTTGTCTTATGGCTTGCTTCCTCCTTGAGCAAATCCCTTGACAGTGAGCCTCAGCGGTGGGGGTGTGACAATGGAGCACTTCCCTTGCAAGACTCCTGCTCCCTAAGTATCAGACGAGCATGGTCACCATTGGCTTTCTTTTTATGTCTGTACCATTAGAGAATCTACCCTCTATGAGCAAGCTGGGGCCAGGACTACAATTATTGCCTATGAAGCCCTATCATCATCCCCAATCTTCCTTTCTTGCTTAGAGCCTCCTATTAAGATTGATGCTTGAGAGACTTTACCTTGGACTGTACTTACTGAGAGCCTAGCATCTCTGAGACACAACATGGTGGCTGATTAGTTCTGTGGCTTCCTCTCCCCTCACTGAGCCCCTACAGTGTTGGATATAGACCTGGGGTAGGCAAGGGCTTGTCACTTGGCCACATCTGTCCAGACAAAGCTTCTGTCAAGCTCATTCAGCCATCAGAAAAGACGACACATGTGTCTCATGTCTTTCTCATTAACATTTAGCCAACTTTATGGAATAAATCTTTTTTCATTTACTGTATGTCCTTAGGAAAATTTCCAGTGACCTTAAATGAGTATTTATTCTTCTGTTTTTATAAGTTGTACTACCATGGCTATTTAACTAAGGAGGGGGTCCATGGTGCAGCTCACACTGTCATTCCAGTATTGTTGGTTTTAATTTTTGGGTATTACTTATAAAGCTACTAAAATCTTTGGTCCAACTTTTAGTTAAAGCATTGCCACATGTGCACATGTGTGCATGTTCATGTGTCTATGTACACATGTATGTGCACATGCATCTGTATGCACATACATGAGGTGGCCCCAGGATCATGCCAGGTGTCTGTCCTCAGTAGCATCATCACCTTGTTTTTGAAACACTCTCACTGTTTTTGAAAGATCTCAATGGCCTGAATCTCGCCAATTAGGCTGGACTTCTTGGTAAGTGAGCCTCAGGGATCCACCTGCCTCTGCCTCACCAGTGCTGGGAATACAACTTTGTGACAGCAAACCTACCTTAAAAAAAACACCCTTGGGTTCTGAGAGTCCAAGCACTTTAAGACTGAGCCATATTCCTTGCAGGGACATGCACCTGGGGTAAACATATCAAAACTGAATGGTGGGAAGATTCCATTGTATTTATGTCTTCTGTAATTCAACAAAGCACCATACTGTTTGGTATGATATTTGAGACACTATATTTCCAGTTAGAATATATATGATGTTCAGTTACCCCACAAGTCTAAAGTACTTGAAAAGTATGTTTTTTTTTTCTTTTTAGATCATCTCTCAGTTGAATATTAGTACTAATACATAGCACTATCTGTCATGATACTGTCAACATATCTCCTTCAATTAAATATTTTGATTGAATTACATGATTCTTTCCTCTACAAAGACATGCCTGGTAGGTTTTATTTTATGGGGAAGCTGTACTTAATCCAAAACAGCTGTAAATGCAGGTCTTTCAGAGACCATCATTCAGAGACAGACTTTAAAAAACAACAACAACAAAGAAAAAAAAACTTAAACAGACACAGAGAAATCAATAAAGTCATTGTTTAAAATGACATTCTCTTCATCCTTTGTTCAGAACTCTGAATTCTTAGCATTATTTAAACAGGTTCATAGCAGGTTAATAAAATATACACATGAATGCAATAGCTTAATTTAATTCTATTTTTTCAAATGCTTTCTACCCAGAACTACTTACTATGAATATCTTGATGAATTATGTAAAATTTACCATCCTCAACTGTGGAAAATATAATTTAAATTATATGTGGAAACCAGGAAACCTATCTAACTCAGGCTGAAACTGCAATGTCTACTATGAATTCTAAGTAACTAGTTTTCCATTCATCTCTGATACTTATTAATATTAAAAAGCGAGGAGGTAAAGAGATGTTTCAGTGGCTAAGGTTCTTGTCTGCTAAACCTAATAACCCAAGTTTAAGTCCCCAGTACCTGTGTAACGCCACATGCAGAGTGGCACATGCTTCTAGAATTCATTTGCAGTAGCTGGGGGCCCTGGCATGCCCATATTCTCTCTCTCTCTCTCTCTCTCTCTCTCTCTCTCTCTCTCTCTCTCTCTCTCTCTCTCTCTCTGTCTGTCTGTCTCTTGCTCTCTCTGTCTCTCTCCTTGTAAACAAATAAAACTATTTTTAAATGAATGATGTGGCTTGAGAATGAGGAATGTTTTAATTTGAAGACTTTTATCACCTGTTTGTGAATTTAGTTCAACCAGGAAAAAATTAGAAGACTCAATGAGATGCCTGTAGTTTTAAAGATTTCAGTTACCACTATCCTGTAGACACCCCCAGACATCAAACAGTTATCTTAAAGAAATGCGTTCTTCCTGGAATCAGCAGATAACATTCCAATGCCTTACCTCTATAGATCATCTTGGATAAAACTTGGCACAGTTGCAAGAAAAGAAAAACTATAGATAAAAATATTTGATACTGAAAATCACGTTCTGTGTAGATCCTAACTATAATGTTGCTCCAAGTTATGTGTGTGTGAAGTGCTATGTGTATAAACTATTGGTAATAGAAAAATTCATGACATGTAATTAAGTGCACATATGGTATATGCAGGGAATCTTTAAAAGAACAAATATTTATTAAAATTGTGTTTATGTTGCATAAAATCATCAGAACTGCTGAAAAATCAATAGTGATTGAATAATCACTATTATTAAGATACACGGCTTTGAAACTGAGTTAATAAGAAAACACCTCATTTTTTTTCTTTCTTTCTTTCTTTCTTTCTTCTTTCTTTTTTTCATTTTTTGGGTTTTTATACACAGAAAAAAAAGAAGTGACTTAAATTTCTTACGTACTCTCAATTATGTCCTTTTAAAAATGACTGTGCAACACTATTCTCTTTCTTTGTTAGAGAAAGTACTGTTTTACTGGAAAAATTATTTGATTTTTCTGATTACTTGAGAATAAATTTGAATTATTTGTAAAGTTATTTTAAACCACTTCAGAAACATTTTACATCATTTTAAGCTTCTTATTTAAATGCTTATGGTGATTTACAGATTAAAAATCCAGTCAAGTGTATTTCAAGAACATTATCCATTCTGCCAAACTTTGTATGTCGAATTTTCCTCAGCACTCATGTATATATTGTGTTCTTAGTGATCAACATTTTCACAAGTAAACATTGCTGTTGCCAAGTTTTTGGATTAATGACTATGTTTACCCTCCCTGCAATGGAAAATATTAATCAATGCAGGATTTTCAGCTTGGAGGTCTGACCTAAGCAGCAGTACTGGTCGCATTTTATTTAACTGAAGCAGTGTGTCTGCAAAGCACAAATAACAATTCTGATTGTCATTCCTAATCAGTGTCACAGAAAGCATACTCTGTGCCAACAAGACTATATTTGTTCTGCTTTGAGTACATTAGTCTCATGTTCTTTTGGGGTACACAATGTAGAAATAAATATTTTGTTAGATATGATCATACTTGTAGCATGTTCAGACATGCCGAGTTCTCAGCATTTGCAATATGACAGGAAGATGATATGATTGTATAATATCTTTAAAAACGTCTCCCTATAGGTGACTTATGTAAGGACAACCTGTTTCATAGGAATAAATGTACAAATAGGATAAAAGTTGATTTTCACAATGAAGGAAAAACAAAGATCATTAATAAAAATTGATTTTCAGAATGTAGGAAAATTTAAATCAGTGTCAGGGCAAGAGGTTTTGAACCAGACATCGAATTGTAGTGAATAGGACTCAGTTTCAGTTTCATAAAATGGTAGGCATTTCAGGAAAGTATTTTTTTAAATGTTTTCCATTTTTTTCCTAAGTGGTTTTACAATGGGTTTTCTCAGCATTTTATTGAAGTATGTTGAAGAAAACAGTCATGTGAATATATTAATTCTACTGGTGAAGGAAGGAAGGAAAAATGGGAAGCAAAAATGCACGAATTCAAGGAGCAGTAAATGGCAAACTTAACAGTGAACTAGAACTTACTCCAGATATTGGCTTTTTGATGAATACTAGTAGTTTAGGGTTGAGTTGAGCAATTTCAACTATGGTGAACCCAGAAAGTGAGGAGGAATAAAACCAACAAAACAGTCCATCTCCTCTGGTGCTATCTCATAAGGGTTGGTAAATGATGATTTATGATTTATAAAACATATATAATCTACTTTGCAGATGATCTTTATGTACGATTGAAAGGATTTAATGAATTGTGAGATAATTAATCTTCCAAAGTTTAAATTTATGCATTACTGTAAACAGAAAATTGATTCAATTGAGAAGAAAATTTTTCTACAGAGTTTCACAATGTGAGGAAACAATTATTTCTTCATTTTTGTGTTTATTCATCTTCTTTAACAATGAGTAAATAGGTAAATTCATAAATAGGAACTGCTAGTTTTTCACATAGAAGAGGCATAATTTTTCATGTAAAAATGGAATGCATATTTATCACATATTGAGTAATGAGCTTTATGCTGAGAAGAGAAAGAAACTGTAGGAACAATGTTATTCCTTAAGGCCAAATTCCTTCACTAAAGCAGACAAGACAGAACTGTAAAGTAAAAGTAATAATATCACTGTTTGACACACAGAAAAGTAAGTTTAAAAGAAATGCACTGAACTAGCTGATGAGTTTTAACACCTATACATGGACCTTTGTGCTACAGCTGTCATAGCATTCCATTTTCTGATTTGGTAGTTTGTGGTCAAATATTTTCTTCTATTGGGTAGCAATAACATAAAAGTACAAAATTTCTTGCTTACCATGCTTTGGAAAATTGATATATTTTAAAATTAAAGTAACTAATTCTACTTCTTTCTGAATCACTAAAAGTTATGACCAGACATGGGATATGAGCTGGAAATTTCCTAAGATTCTAAACTTCTGCTAAAGTTTCCATACAACATGCCATCCAACGTGGTGTAGTGATACCTAAATTCTCATTGATGACTTAATAAAAATGTATTATGTCATTTTTGAAGAGGGCCTATAGTATTCAGCTCATGAATTAGGAAAATTGAATTAGGAAAATTTTACTTCAGTAGTGTGAAATCTTACAATATCTCTATGGGTCTTCCATTAGTTACCTACATCACAAAATGGGCAATGACATATCTAGCTTGAAGGGTTAGGCAAAGGTTGCTGAAACAGTTCATATGTCTCTCAATCTCAAATTCTCGTTTTCTTTTTTTTCAAACCCTTCTCTTGGCATTGTTTTTCTTAAAGAATATAAGGCCGCTCTTTTCCCATCTTCAAAATAGATGAGCCACACCAGATCTTCTATGAAGGGTCCATTCAGAACCTCTCAGAGAGTGATGGGATAAACAAGGGACCCACAGCCAGAGGCAATCAGTCAACCCAGGATAAGCCAGTGAGACAGACACCAACTATTTTCAACACAACCTCAAGCAGAAGTACAGAGACCCCTAAGAACTCAACAAAAAAGCAGCCTTAATACTTGCCCACCATGACTCAAGGAAGATTGTAAGAGCCCTGGTGGTGGAGAATATCCAGAAACATGGCCCCCCTCAGTAACAACATACAAAGAGGGTGAAACCGGGTTGACTCCTAGGCTATCCATAACCCCCTGCCCCATGGACTTATCCAGTTTGCCCACAGAGGAGGATACCCAGCAGATTGGGGACAGGGAAAAGGGAAATTTGGGAAATGGGGATATTGACTCATTATTTGCTCATTCAATGTATCTAATTATGGATAATAAAGAAAAAAATAAAAATGTGCACAGTTGCTGTTTTATCATTTCTTTTCCTGCCATAAAGTTATGTGCTAAACAGGAAGCCCGATTTGGTCTTGAATCTAAGCTTTTCTTCACATTCCAACCCAGACTTTATTACCCTGTGTCTCTAGCAGAGTTGGTTCTGAATTCAGAACTTGGCTGTATTATTTCCAACACCAATATACTTTTGTTGGACAAAATGCATGATAGGCAGAGTAGTGGGTACAATGTTAGTACACACTCAGTAGTCAGAGTTCTATATTAGCAGAGATAAGATTAGTATCCAATGTTGATACTAACTAACTTTATTGTAATACAGAATAGTCCAGAATACATTTATGAAAATGTTTCTAGTACCCTGCCCCAAATTTCAATCATCCTCTTGAATCACTGTGATCCAAAGTGAACTTCACAGTTACCAGTGTCCATTCAGCTATGTGACACCCTTTGAATGAATACTGGTGGGCCACTGAATTGGAGGATGAATTGTTATGTAGAAGATTTCCTAGAAAACTTGCCTTTAAAAGACAAGGTGTCTTTCTCTCTTCACTTTCCCTCATCCTGCTCTGTAAGTGGTTATCTATTTTTGGTCTATAGGGACATGAGTCACTCCCTAGTTTCAGGGAAAACAGGAAGCTGGTGGTAAAAAAAAGAAAACTGGGCTGCTGCTCCTCATTCTAGGAACTTTCAAATCACATCTGGATTTTTTATGAGGAAAATTTAAACATCAATTTAAAAAAATAACTATTTCTACAATCTCTGTTATAAACAAACCAACTTTTTAATAATCAGTGAAGCAAAGGGTACATTTGTGAGGTAAATTTGTAAGAATGAGTAGGAAGTAACTCTGTTGCTAGATGAGGGGAGTGGATGTGAGAAGCTCCAGATTCAAGAAGCAGTGTATGCTACAAATCAACATGGCTGCTCAGGCATTTTTAGAAAATGTCAATCATGGGCTGGAGAGATGGCTCAGCGGTTAAGGCACTTGCCTCTAGTGCCTAAGGACCCTGGTTCAATTCCCCAGGACCCACATAAACCAGACCCACAAGGTGGTGGCCCTGGTGCGTTCTCTCTCTCTCTGCTTGAAAACGAATAAATAAAACATTTTTTAAAAAAAATGTCAATCATGTTGCTTTGTGGTCATGGAAACGTGTATGAAAGAGGCTGAAATCTGGAGGACCTTGAAGCTAGACTGAAAAATAATAGGTAATCAAGCGAGTAAAGACTAGCTGTATGCTTTAGACCAGGAAGATAGAATCATCCTGCACTGTGAGCAGATACGCATGGATGAGGGGTAAAAAAAAAAATCTCAGCAGAAGTGTAACAAACAGAGGGGATAGACTTTGCCAGGTGAATTAGACTTTTACTTGGTAATTGGCCATGGAGATAGAAAGAAGACATAAGAAAAAGTCCTTTTTTTCATCCTGAAAATTGTACTTGTCTGGATCATTAAAGTGCCACCCTAACTTGTTTGTTAGATGGGTATTTGGTGACATAGTGTAAGGATTACATTGCAGAACTGTTCACAACAGCTTCTCAAACTTCAACTGGGCAATTCTTGCTTGGAAGATTACACTTCTCTTCTCAACATACAGGCCTCTATTAACTATGCACAGCAACCTCCTTGATAGTGAAACCACAATTGTCCTCAGATACAGCCAAATGTTGTTAGGCAGAGTGTAGAATTTGAAATCTTTCCCTTTCCCTAGAGCAAAACCAACCCTCTACAACTTCTCAGATGCAATACAGAGCATTGATTCTCTGTGAGGCACAATTTTGTGGATACTTACATATCTGCATAAAACTAATAGCAATTTTCTATTGGTTTATGCAAAATACACATAGATTTCTCTCATTGATTGGCCCAATTTCTGAGAGTATTAGTCCTATAACATGTGATAGGGATCACATTCTGATATTTACTTAAGTAAAATACGTTATTAGAAAAATAAGATATTTGATTGTATAAATAATCTCTTATGTCATACTTGCACTCAAAAATAATCCTTAAATCTCACTATAGTATCATTTCTACTGCCATCTAGTGGAACTGTGAGGGATTACAGGAACTTCTTTTTTGGGAATTCTTAGGAAGCCTAAACATACCCTGTTGTATTTACTGATCATTGATGTCCAATGGTTACAAAGTCTCTTAAAGAAATGACAGAGGGTGTGCAATAAGATCACAATGACTTCTGATTATATATATATCTATATATATATATATATATGTAATCAGATATATATATATATCTTATAGGCAAAATCTTGCACAAATATATTAGCTATTCTGTACTTTCCAATAACTTTTGACATTTTTATAAAATTTTAAACAAAATATCCTGTAACAAAAGAGAAACTCAACTCTAATTTCAATGCTTGCTTTTAAAAAGAAACTTTAAAAAGTCTAGATTCTTACAAGGACTATTATGATTTTCTTCCAAATAATTCATAATTCACCAAAAACTAAAAATCAGATTATTTAAAAAATCAATTTACCTATTTTCAATAATCTATTTTTCATTGAAAATTGAAAATCTAACTTGCGAAGATTGGTATCAGAATGATTTTCTCTTTCTAATTACATTAAGAGCAGACTGTCTTGTAATTACTCTGGAATATTTTCTATTTCACAATTCTTCCCTTGCCTTTAGTTTTTAAATGGTTTTTAAATCTATTGCCTTTAGTTTTTTTTTTTTTTTTTTGAGAGCTATACTCCATTCTCTTTCCTTTATATACCGCCTGGCCTGTGCCCTCTGTGTTCAAGCCACTGCTCTCTGTGGTTCCCTGATCCTGCCCTGTTCCTCATGTTTCAATGTGGTCACAGGCTCCTTCCTTCCTCCCAGCATGGAACAGACTCAGGGAAGGTGTAGGTTGCTCTGGATAGCCCTCTCTTGACTCTGGTGAAAGGTTATAGGCTGCGTGTTTTCATAGGCTGACAACCATGACTTATAAGTGGCCCACCTCCCACTTACAGAGAGTATCCTTGAGCCAGAACCCCAAAGTCACAGCTCCCATAACTTAGTCTACTCAGTGACTAAATGCAGTAAGACCAAGGCAGATTTATGTTGTGACATAGGACACTCATAGTTCTGGGTTTTTCTTTATGACTCCTCTGCTTGCTGGGCCTTCCCTAGACTACTTGAATAGTCTCGAAGAAGTTCACCCACACTCGCCTCCTCTCTCTTCACTCGATAATACTTGTTTCATGATCTGACCCCTTCTCAAGTCTCTCCACTTACTCCTTAAGATCCTTCTGCTACTGCTCCTAAGAAAGATACAAATTGAATCTTGCATCAGGAAAAAGTAGTCTGTTTCTTTAAGATCAATTACAACTCTCTGCCTACAACCAACTAGACATGCAATTATTTCACATTGCACCTGTACATTTACTAGTTTTGTGCATTACATCATGGACTTTGTTTCTGAGGTGGGAGGTTGTTGGATGGTTTTATTCTCTTAGTGCCTTATTTAGGAAACTTTCAATACTTGTTTGTCAAGTGAAAGACTAAATCACTCACTGAGCTTTCAAGCCTGCAGAAGAACAGTACTAAACCCACTTACCTGAGTGAGTCTAAGGCATCTGGTTGCTACAGGGTACAGAAAGCTGCTAAGATAGCTCTCAGTTTTTAACCATATAATTGTACATCTGTATATAGCAAAATATAAATGCATAATGCTATTGTAAAGGTGAGTGCATATGCACATGAATGAAATAAACTGTGTCAATAGATTTAGAGAAAAGAATATTCACTACCAGTTGGAAATACAGGACAGGTTTCACCAGTGACAGACAGTATTCTGCTCAATGAGACATAGCCATTAAACCAGATCATGAGAAGAGTATGCAATAGTCCTTTGAACTTGGGAGTACTCACAGAAGTCTGTGGACAGAAGCAGACTTCTTTCTCTTAATCTGTAATTAGGGCCAATAAAAGACTATAGATGATTGCAAATGTCAGACAAAGGAATGGTTTTAGGACATCATTTTATAATCTTCTGTACAGTAGTCAACCACCCTGGCCTATTGCTTTTCCAGGAATTTTGCATGTGAGTTCCATTCAAGAGTCATCACTTACTGAAGCTCCCATTGCTATATGCATTTCCTTCCAGTTCCAATGCAAATGTTCCTTTCCTAGGGCCTCATCACCAGCCATTCACCCAGAGTTCAAACCCAACCCAGTATTTTATACTGTATTAGCTAGATCGGTCCTTTTATATATGTGATAGTTAGATTTATATTTTTATTTTATATATCTCTATTAAAATGTTATCATAATAAAATCATAGAATTTTCCCTCTTTAGTTCACTATTGCATTTCATGGTCTGTATTAGTAACTAATGATATATAAATATCTTTTTCAAGGAAAAATGAAGAATGTAGATGAAATGAAAGGTATTGCTGAAAATTGGGAGGCATTGGTATATGAAAAGTGGCAATTCCATTTAAAACTGTAGAAATGCGGAAAACTTTAAGATGAAATTTTCTTTTGGTCTGGGGAGATGGCTCAGCAGTTAAATATGTTTGCTTTCTTGCAAAGCCTACCAGCCTTGGGGCTCATTTCCCCATTACCCATGTACAGCCAGGTGCCTAAAGTGGCACATGCATCTGGAGTTTGTTTACAGTGGAAAGAGGCCCTGGTGCATCCATTCTCTCTCTCTCTCTCTCTCTCTCTCTCTCTCTCTCTCTCTCTCTCTCTCTCTCTCTCTCATACTCTTTCTCTTCCTCCCTCCCTTTCCTTGTCCTCAAAATTAAATAAAAAAAAATCATTTTTAAAACTGATTATGCCATAAGTGTTTATTGAAAGCAAGAGGTACATATCAAAATATTTAGATACTTCCAAGACTTCCTATCATCATTTAGAAGTTTCTTAATTTTTAGTGATATTTTAAAATATCTGCAGCCCCTTAATAACACTTACCATTGCTCCACAAATTTCATAGAACTTTTGGTAACTCATTTTCCAAGATATGGTGTATGTGTGTGTGTGTGTGAGTGTGTGTGTGTGTGTTCATATGTGTGGATTCAGAGCTTCTGTTTATATATCAAGACAGAGGAGCAAGATTAATACTGCATATCGTGTTTTATCCACTGAACCATCCCTTAATCCCCTAGATCTGCTATTTTGTTAGTCTTAAAGATGAGATAGTCATGTGAAATATCTAAATTAAGAATATGTTATATAATAGCTAAGTGATAATTTCTCCCATGACAATATGATATGACCACCAATCAAGTACTGAACTTATACAAATAATTAAAGTGGGAAAAAAGGAAAACAAATAGAAAAAGAAAATTAGTTGTCTCTTTCATTATAGGCTGAAGCTAAGGGACACAAGAATTCCTTTTATATTTTTTCTCAAATTTGGGGATGCCCTCAGAAATGTTTCCACAAATGTGCAGAATTCCATGGGCTCAATAATCTTTGACATTACTCTATGGAGAAAAGCAAATCTTTCTGGTTCCTTTCAGCTTAACCATTATCCACCCCCCCAGTCTCCTGAATCTTAATCAATATCTCACACCTCCATAAAACCTGTCTCATCCTGACTCACCATTTCTATAGATGTGCGTAATAACAGTTATTTCACAGAACATTCTTTTTTCTTTCTGCTCATGCTGCTAAATTACTGTGCAAATAATTTAATTCGAAGAGTAGCAGCACTTAGCAAAGGCAGAGTGCCCTGCTGGCACTCCCTCAAAAGTCCACTGTAGTACCAAAGCCTTTAGAGTCCATTGTATTCTCGGGTTCCTCACGTACTTTAATGGATACTGGAAGGAAAATAAATATAGGTTTACTTGATGAGTTGCCTGTTGGATTTTTCAAATGGAAGGGACAAATGCCCTCCTAGTGTTCATTTATTTCCTCATGAACTATTTCTGGAAAAAAAATACAGAGAATGAGAATTTTGAACATGACTTTTCTTTATTGCAAAACTGATGTTATTGTTTTTCAAGTATTAGCTTTGCTTTCTCATAATGAGTTTTAACACTAAATTTAAAAAAAGAGCACTTTAATATAATTATTGATTTATTTATCATGTGATTTTGTAGTCCTAGAAAATTGTATTCTTGTATGATTATTTTTGCAATCTTATTATTTTTAGGGATCAAATTTTCTGAGAAAAAAAAGTTTAGCTTTATCTAGTCACATACTCGTCAAGGAAATTGTAGCCATTTTCTTCTTTTAAAAAGTATTCAAACAATATAAGTTCTACAAATTTTTAGTACTAATCCATGAGATGTTGAAGAAAATGCAGACCCCCCTGTTTCTCAAATGTACAATGTGCTCACTAAGAATACATTACCCTGTACAAAGACAATTTGCAGCCTTTCTGTTTCCTTATGTCATTTTGAGTTGCAGGTAAAAGCTTTAATTATGTGCATATTGTTTCAGTAAGAGGAGAAAGGAGATCTAGAAGTAAAACAGGTAGATATTTCTTCTCAGAAATATCGCAGCCCTGATTGCTAAGAGATAATCAGTTTTTATTGAGACACCAGATGAAATGGAGTCTTGGGCACTGAAATCTTATTAACAGATTAAAAAAAATAAGCAAATGAAAATAATCTGACAACATATAAACGCATGAATAATATTTTAGGGAAATAAATATCTGTATAAAATGGAATTTCCAAATTATAATATGACAAAATTAGAAACTACTTGCAAATATAAGTTGGATTATTTCATATAATTGCTATGTTTAATAATTCTTTTTTGAATAATTGCTATTTTTAAGTTTCTTATCTTATATCCCCTTCCTGCAGCTCTCATTCCATGGAGGACTCTCCTCAATGTGGTTACTGACATTTACCTTAGGGTCATGAAGTCTTCCACTAGTCTCTGGGGTGGGGAGGGATGCCACAGGAATTATTACCCATCCAGTGGCTCTTATAATATGTCAGACACTCTTTTGCAAAATTATCTGAATATTGATGGGTGTATTAGAAGTCTGAAAAAATAATACTAAAACGTATTTGGACTGGATTACAATATAAGAAATATTTGTCAAATACCTATAGAATGTTGCAAAATAAAAATTCTAAAGATATAGAAATCTAAATAGATATTAAAATTTCAAAGTTTGAGATATAATTTTAATGTAAGATACAGAAAAAATACAATAATAATAATGATAAATAATTTATATAACAATAATTTTATATAATAATACATATATAATAAATAATAATATTACTAAATGATAAAATACAAGTAATGTGAGAATATTGATGGAAATCATAAATTCAAAATTAGAAATTCATTTTCTACAACAAAATTAATTTGATGGCTATATTTTAAAAAACACACTCCCTTGACAAAATTAAAAAATTGTATATGCTGATCTCAAAATGGGAAATGTCAACATTTACATATTTGAAAAGCAAACACGTGGAAACTAAACTGATCATTGCTAAATAATCAATGGATAAAAGAGAAAGTGTTAAAGGAATTTTAAAACTGTATTGAGTGACTGGAAAGATGGCTTAGCAGTTAAGGCATTTCCTGCAAAGCAGAAGGACCTGGCTTAGATTCCCCAGCGACCATGTAAAGCCAGATGCATAAGGTGTTGCATGCACATGGAGTTCCTTTGCAGTGGCTGGAGGCCCTAGCTCCCCCATTCTCTCTCTGTGTCTGCCTCTCTCTCTCTCTTTCTCAATCTCTCTCTCATAAAGTATTTTTAAAAACTATTGAATTGTAGGAAGATGATAAGGCATCACAAAATCTATGACATTGATAAGCAACTTTGTGGAGTACAGATTTTGTTCTGATGATTCTTCCAATGTCATTGATGTCTGTTGTGCCCTCTCTTTTCATTTCTAATTTTGTTAATTTGAGACTCTTTATTGAATCAAATTGGCCAGGATATTATCAATCTTGTTTATTTTCTTCAGAGATTCAGCTTTTTGTTTCATTAATTTTTAAAATTGTTTTCTTAGTTTCCAATTCATTAATTTCAGCTCTGATCTTAATTATTTCTTTCTGTCTGGAACTCTTAGGGGTTGTATTAGTCTTGTTTTTCCAATGCCTTTAGGTAGTTGGTTAGGTTATTAATTTAAGATCTCTTTCTTTTTTAATATTTTATTTATTCATTTTCAAGCAGAGAGAGAGAGAGAGAGAGAGAGAGAGAGAGAGAGAGAGCAAGCACCAGGGCCACCACCTTGTGGGGCTGGCTTATGTGGGACCTGGGGAATTTAACCTGGGGCCTCAGGCACTGGAGGCAAGTGCCTTAACCGCTGAGCCATCTCTCCAGCCCAAGATCTTTTTTATGAAGACATTTAGTGCTTTGCATTTCCCCTTTATTTTTTTCCCATAAATTTTGTGACATTGCGTTTTCATTATCATTCACTCCAAGAAATTTTGCAATTTCCTTTTTGATTTCTTCTACAACACATTCATTGTTTAATAAATATTCTGTTGTTCAGTCTTCAGGAGCTGATATATTTCTGCTGTTTCTCTTGCTAATTTCTAACTAGCACTTTGTGGTCTGAAATGATACAGGAAATTACATCAATTGCTTTATGTCCATATATATAATCTATTTTAGAGATAGTTTCATGTGTTACTAAGAAAAATGTGTACTTTGTAGAATTGGGGTGGAATGCTCTGTAGATGTCTGATAAGTCTAAGTGATTGTGATGGTTAGGTTTTTTTGTCAACTTGACCTTTTTAGCAACTCTTGGGTGGGTCTCTGAGGATGTTTACAGGAAGGCATCCTCTCAGTAGGGGGCGGGATGTAAAGAAGCTCAAAGAAGCTAGAAGTAAACATCCTTTCCTGTGTAGGCCATGCAGGAAGGAAATTCCAGAGACTCAGGAAGCCATTAATTTTGGGGAAAGGTTGCAAGACCCCACCCTAAGGCTATATAAAGGGGAAGAAATTCTCTCATTTCCCCGCCTGCCTGTTCCCTTTGTGTATGTAGTGTAGGTGATGGGTTTTCTCTCTGTTTGGACCAGTGAAAGAGGGCCAGCCTCTTTTGTTGTTATGCAACTTCCCCTCAATCTGTAGTTTAATTCAATACTTTCTTCCCCCAAATTGTGCCTGGTTTGAAGATTCCTCCCAGCAGCATGTGGCTGATTATGACAGAATTTGGTACCAGGAGTGGGGTGATTTGTGGAGATGAATCTGAACTTGTGGATTTTGGTCTTTTGGAACTTGTTTGCTGAAGGAATGGACTTGGACTTGGTACTTGCAACTGAAGAAGCCTTCCAGAGTGGCAAGCCAAGTTTTATAGACTAATCTGGTGAGAATTTGGACAATGCTCAGTGCAGAGAAAATTGCATTTAGAGGCTTGGCTTGTGAACTTTCTACGGGTAAGAGACTGCAGAAAGACTTAATATAAGTGTGTGCCTGGGTCAAGTGGTGGATGCATTTTTCAGACCTTCAAGTGCTCCATTCAAAGCCCTCTTGCTTTCAGAGTTTCCATTGAAAAATCTGAGACAATACTGATGGGAGTGTTTTTGTACGTTACTAGTTGTTTCTCTTAATGTTTTTAGCAATCTCTCTTTATTTTCGTTGTTTAGAATTTTAACTATAATGTGCCTAGGGGAGTTTCTTCTTTGGTCCAGTCTGTTTGGTGTTCTGGACCGGTTTCTGTTTTGAATGAGTGGAAAAATTTTCTTCAATATTTTGTTGAATATATTCTCCAAGCATTTGGCCTGAATTCTTCCTCTTCTGGTATACCTGCTCATGATGCACATGTATGGCCATTTTAGGGTATCCCACAATCCCCTCATATTCAGTGCACATCATTGTTTGAGATTGTCACAATTTCTGGACTCTCAATTTCTTCTTTCTTTTCTTGCCCATCTGAGATTCCGTCCTCCACATGATCAATTCTGTTTATGAGGGTTTCTAGAGAGACAAGTTCTATTTGATTTTGTTTTCTATTGCATTTTTTCTGTATAATATCTACCCCTTTATCAAAGGTGGTGATGGAAGGCCCTCAGCAAGGTCTGAAAAACTATGGCTTCCAACTCAAACTAGTACCCAGTGAAGGTATTCCTCACAATAGATGGTGAAAGGAAAACATTGCTTGATAAAAAGCCAGCTCTATGATTATATGAACAGAAAGCCAACTCAGGTTCAGGTTGTGGTTTGATTTTCTTGATGTTTCTTTGAATTCATTCTTGCATTTAATCATGTTTTCATTAAACTTAATCAGCTGGTTACTCAGATCCTCTCTATGTTGATCTTCAATTCATTTATCTCTCATTTGAGCACTCTGATTTTCTGCAAGTTAAGCCTAGTGATAAAAGCAGTGTGCTATAAGAGATGACTTCACTCAGTTTCATTTATTTGTCTTATTTATTCATTTTTTTATGATTTGCTACCAGTTCAATCATTCGCTTGGTCTGGATCCCATTTGGCTTATTGTGCTTTCCATTTGGAGTTCAATTTCTGTTATCTCCTTTATGTTTTCATTGGAGACTTGCACTGTAGGCAAAGTTGGTGGAGAATCTCAGCTTGTTGAGTTGCATAGCTTTATTTATTTACTTATTTATTTTTCATTTAGGTCTACCCATAGTGGGGTAGAAATCTTATTTTATTAAGAGGAAGCAAGTATTTAGCCTTGTAGGACCTTTCGTGAGTTGATTTGGGTTTGAAGCTTTTTGTAATGTGGTGGCATTATGTCCACAGAAGTGCAGTTTATGGAGTTTCCTGGTGTGTCAACAGCTCTGGGCTGGGGGCTGATGTGAATGCTGCTTTGAAAGTTCAGAATCTGCTCTAAGGAGCAGGTCAGACCTGCGGCCTGAAGAATAGGGCAGTGTGGAGGCATTGATGTGTGCAAGTGGTTAGCAATCAGAGGAGGTGGCAGAAGCCAGAATTACCTGCTGAGGCTTCGCAAGGTGGGGATGGAAGTGTGGGGTGTGTGAAACCTATAGGGGAGAGCACAGGCTGGGGTTAGTGCAGGGCAGAATGGGGAGGGGTGCCCACTGGAGCATGTATGGGGTGGCATAGGTCATAGAGAGCTCACCTGGTTGCACACCTAGCAATGGGGTGGATGGGGTGTCCTCAAGGGCATGGTGTGTGGGGCATGCATGGCGGTGATGGAAGGCCCTGTGAGAATAAATAATACCATGAGACAGGAAGCCTGAGATTGATCAAACATGTAGGTCTTTATTTTTTTTATATGCTCACTCTTTGAGATCATCATTAATTCCTTCAGAGGACACAATTCCAGTACTTTATAAATGCCCACCAGGCCTGTTGTCTTAATGCCCACACACCTCTGTTTTCAGGGTATGTTTGTGTACTATAAGTGGTGTATGTGTGTGTGTGTGTGTGTGTGTGTGTGTGTGTGTGTGTGTATGTGTGTGATGTGATGTGATGTATGTATCCCACACACATGTGTGCAAGGGAAGATTGTGGATGTTCCCTCTATCACCCTTCCACCTTTCTTCTTCAAGAAAGTCTCTCATCTCAGCCATGGAGGGGGTTATCCAGTGGATTGAGGATGGGAGGGAAGCGGAGAATTGGGGATAACAACTCACTGTTTGCCCACTAAATATTGTAACTTATTATGGACAATAAAAAAAAGAAAGTCTCTCATAGAACCTGGAGCTCCCAGTGTCATGGTTAGACTGGCTGACTTTTTTTTTTTAGAACTGCTGACGTAAATATAAATCTCATGCTTGAGAGGATGCTTTCGATAAGGCATGCAAGTAGTAGATAGAATTGCTATTCATCCATTATATATTAGGCAAAAGGGAAGTAGAAATATGTTGATTAAATTTTATATCTTGTGAAAAGAGAAAGTACTTTTTGTAAGTTAGCTTGCTAGTCTGTGCCACAGGCTGAAATCAGTTCATCTTGTTAATGTTTCCTCTCACAGTCTTCTTAATAGAACAGTGAACCTGCTTCCTGTCTATCTGCCATCTAGATTTTGACTGTTTATCTACCTAGGTGTATATATTCTAAAATTTTAATTTAATTCCTAATTATATAGGTCATAAAATAATGAGAAAGAAATACATCACTTTAGGGGGAATTTTAAAACCAAGAAAAACCATTTCCTTTCATTTCCTTTGAAATATAGTTTCAATACTAATAAAACCCACCATTCCAAAACTTTGAAGAAAGACTTATTAAAGAGACTGCGGCAATCATGCAAAGTAATTTGCTCACAATTTCTCAGTTCAACATTTGTAGACACCAAACTCTGAACATAAACCAAATTGGCATGAAATCTAGCTTATTAAACTATGGTAAATGCATCAATGTTATCAAAATAGTCTCCCCAGTTTTAATTCAGGCCTGTCTCCCATATGATTGCTAGAAGTTTTGATTTAAAGATAGTGTCAAGAAATTGAAAAGGTACCAGAGAGGAGAGACTGGCTAGTCACACAGCAGCCTGATGGTGAGATAAGCATCTTTGTCATTTGTCCTCTTGAGAGCAGATTCCTAAGTAGAGGTGAAATGTTTTCATGGTAGAATTGATTTGGAGAGTTGGAACTACAATCACTAAAATTGGTGTGTGTAAACAGAATGTCACTTTGTTATCTGATAGAAATGAAACTTATTTAGGGCCAAATGTATGGATCAGCTAAATTATTTACGTTCTCCCCTTGAGAGGTCACCCCACTAAAAGTGAGTTGAATTTATGCAGGATTAATGCCATAAAGCATTACATTTGCCAATTTGTATGACACACTGTTGTTTTGCATGTTCACTGTTGAGTTCTTACATTCCTATTTATTATGGTCTATGTGAGTCACTATAAACACTGAGTCTCTACTTGATCTCTCTCTGCTGTGAACTGACCCTGTGCTTTAGAAATGTGAGTCACTCTATTCTGATATTTATTCTGCATATTCTTTGTCTAATGTATCCATTGGAACCATCACCCAATCCCATTTCAGTGTAAATTTATATTGTGGCATTTCCACTTCTCATGTGTGTGTTTTATGTGTTCATTCTAACTAGAATTTTGTTTTGTTCTCTAAATGGAATATTGAGGCTTTAATTGGTAAAGCTTAATTCATTGTCATATAATTGGCAAAACGCTAGTCATCATCAAGAGTAATTTTCTTTAATGGCAAGGGAGAGTCAGAATGTGAGTTATCTAGATTTAAATTGCAGGTTCTGCACTGACTAGGATGTGATCTTAGGTAATTAAGTGAATCTGTCCACCTTTACTATTCATAAAGTGAGAATAACAATATCATATATGTCTTATGAACATTGTAAGATTTATTGAATTATGTGTTCAACATTTAGGCATAATAATTACATAGTTTATAAGTGTCTTGTGTTGCTTTTATATATTATTCTTATTTTAAATATTTATATTTTTCTGTATGCAAAAAGTAGACCCTTTTTGATTTTCCATAATCTCATATTTTAGTATGATATTTCCCTTCATCTCATATTTTAGTATGCACAGGTCGTAATTTAGATTGTTTACTATATTTTTCTGCTTTCATAGAGTGCTTCTTCACTTCATAACAACATATATAAATACATATCCTCCAATAATTGCATTAATTGTGACAATCAATGTTACTAACACTTTTGCAAGGATTTTTGTGTTTTTACTTTTGGTTATGTTTCTATTTTGATTACCCACAGATTCCCAGTTATAGAAAATTATACAAAAATATGTGTACCCTTAACCTGGAATATTTCAGGGTTTACATGTTTAGAAATACAATGGTGCAACTTTAAAACAAGAATTTTTATACAGGTGAAGTCAAGAGGAGGGTATTTCTGCCATAAGGATACCTATAATAACCTGTTTTTGCCACAATTAATCTCTTCACATTCCTTCCATTCCCCTGGGGCTATGGATCACTTCACTTCTATGCATGTTGCATTGCATTTTGTATAATCAAGCACTATGTCATGTCTGAGGACTGGCCATCAATGCTCAGCAGTGACCTCTAGGGTTAAATCCACAATGTAGTATGGTGAGAGTGTTTACTCACTTCTAAAAGCACATCTAGGTTGCCTTGATTGGCCCCATTATGAATAAAGCTTGCTATAAACCTTTGGATACAGGTTTTAGTGTGGCCATAACTTTTTAGTTCTCTGAGAACAGTTGCTGGATTTTTAATGAATTGCCAAAATGTTTTCCAAGGTAGTTCTATCATTTAATATTCCCAGAAACAATGTATGAGCTGGCCAGTTCCCATTCATCCTGGCAAGCACAGAGATGTCATAATACCTCATTGGAGTCCTTATTATCCAAAACTTTAATTGAAAGACTAGTGAATACATTTTTGTACTTCTATGCATATCTTCTTTTCTGTATATAAATTCTGGGGTTTTTTTTGCATCTTTTGAAATGTTTCCTGTCTATTTAGATTTGCATGTTCACTCCTTATTTGAAGAAATTGTATGCATTTTAGATACTATATATTATTAGAAAGAATTTGAAAATATTCCCCCTTACTTTTATAACTGTGTAACTTCTTTTTCATACTGTTAAGAATTTCACTTAGTAAATTAGTTTGATGAAATTTATTAATTTTTTGCTTCATGACTTATATTTTGGTATCATACCTTGAGACATGAATTGATATTTTAAATCAATGACTGAATAGTTTCATCTGTGTTTTTTCCAGCAATGTGTATTGCTTACATGTTAATATTTTATTGTGAGAATAATTTAAAGTAATTTTAAGGAAAAATTGAGACATAAATTACAGCTTCACTTTTTGCCTAAGGACATCCAATAGCCTCAGCAACATTTGTTGGAAGCACGATTCTTTCTCATTTGCACTGTTTAAATAGTTCAGTTGGGTATATTTTAGTTCTGTTGGGTACATTTGCATGGCCTCATTGATTCTGTTTCATTGGTCTACATGTCTGTCTCCATATTAATTTATACATAGTCTAAAAACTCATTTTTTAAAAACAACGATTTGAATGTGGCTTGTCCCGTGAGTGCTTACAAACTGGAGACTTCATTTACAATGTGGTGGTTTTTAGAGGTGATGGGGATTGAGGAGAGGGCTCAGTGGGCAAAAGCACTTGCTGTGTACTCATAAGGTCTAGAGATTGTTCCCAAGCACCTGCATGAAAATAAAGGCCTAGCCACTGCTGCCTGTCACCCAAGTACTGAGGGGGCAGAGCAGAGACAGACTGAAAGACCACCAGGACTCCTTAGTCAGCTAGTCTAATCATGACACTGGGAGCTCCAGGTTCTATGAGAGACTTTCTTAAAGAAGAAAGGTGGAAGGGTGATCGAGGGAGCATCCACTATCTTCCCTTGCACACATGTGGTCCCTAGAGGACAAGTAATATTCTTGGGACATGGTTATGAATAGGATCTACTACATCTATTGATTTTCCTCCAACACACACTCTGGTGGATTATAGCACGCACTGATATTAGACTCATTCATTTACTGAATGCAGACAGCTTTGGGGTCATGAAACAGAGTCACAATATGGAAGGAACATTGATGCTGAAGGCTGTGTGGTAATCCTCACTTTCATCTGGAACACCTTTATTGCTGTTTAACTTTGACAATAATGTATTACTTCTAACCCTAAGACTCTTAACCCAAGAATTGTACATTTGTGTGATACACAGGTCCTCTGTCTTTGGTAAACACATTCGTGTCTATCCACACTCATCCTCGTTTTTTGTATTTTCCTTTTCTAATGCTATAGATCAAACCATGTCCTTGCATCTGCAACGTATATTCGACCACTGAATCACATTCTCACTCCACAGTGCTGCTCTTGACCTCAAAGTATCATTTCACAGTGAGTATGGGTAGACAGTCCTCTACCAATTTATAAGATAGTAAAAATCCAGATCGCTAAAGATATAACAGATTTTACAAGCAAGGATTCATATTATTGCAAGTAATTCTAAATTAATTTTTTTTTTCATTAAAAGAGTTTCTGTTGAAATGGGAAAGTTGTTCTTGACTCCTGCACTTTGGGGAATCCAAGCAGATGATGCAATGCTCCTGTTAGTACTAAGGAGATGTGATATTATCAGCTCTGCACAGACCTCTTATAGGAGGTCATCACTTTTATTTGCATGATGAGCATTACAAGGGTGTTTGATATTAAACCAAAAGGATTTAATAAAACAAGCAGTCAACTGGGAAACACAACTTTTTGTCATTATATTTCACTAATATGTGCTTTGTATCAAGACTCAGGTGTGGTATCAAGTCCAATTTGAATGTTGAAAGGTGAGGCAGACATCCAGTAGATAAAGAAACTATTGACGGCATTTATGAAGGTGTCATTAAATCAGAAAGTTCTGTTCAGGAATGTTTATCAGGGACAATTAAGATTTGGAGCCCAATTCATAATAGCCAAGAATTGGAATCAACCAAAATGCCCTTCCATGGAGGAATTGATGACAAAACTATGGTATATTTACACAATGGAATTTTACTCAGCTGAAATGGAAAACAAAATACCAAAATTCAGAGAAAAATGGGCTGACCTGGAGCAGATCTTACTAAGCAAACTCTCAAAAGAGCAGAGAGTCAAACGTTGCATATTCTCCCTCATAAGCAGCTCTCAGCCAGGCTGACTTTAAACTCTACACAGACCACTCAGGAAAAGTGAGAGTTGATGAGAGAGAGGTAAGGGATAAGGGGTGGGGGAAGGGGATGACTTACACAGGAAGCTAAAACAAAAGTTGTTCAAAAATCATAAAATCCTTATGGGCATACTATAACCTAATGAGAAAGTAGTGGGCTTCACCTGGCAAGAGGGTCAGTGAATAGAAGGGGAGAGAATCTAAGCCTGCAGAAAATTGATCAATCTGGCATATCCTGGCCCCAGTCACTGGCTCCTTACTTCACTGAGCTATTTACCAAAGTGACCCATGAGGTCCCAAAAACAAGACAGGATTCTGTCAAAGTGCTTGAATACCCACCCCAGGTCTGAGGCAGGATCCTGTTGCTGAAGAAACTACAGAAACCCATCAGCATCAGAGACCCTGCAAGGTCCAGAACGGTAACAATAGATGGTAGCTGGTGCAGGGCTGGAAGGCACTTCATAAGCTGCCAGGGGAAGTTGTCAACAAAAGCTGGAGTAAACAGAGACCACTGGCATGAACCGAAGTCTGCCACCAGGAGTAGGCTGAATACACTGCCTACTAGGAGAGAACAGCAATGATGAAATGAGCACTTGTGCAATGGAGGAGCCAAAGCCTGGTTGAGGCATTCAACAGCTTTTAATTCAGCCAAATAATCCACTATGTGAAGGGGAGCCCTTAACTGGAACTGGGGACTCAGAACACCAGGTACCAGAATCTTAAGCCCCCAAAGAGAAATGTACTATACAAGTGATTTACATAGGGCTATTAACAACAATATCTAGCCAACTCAGAAATCTGTATCTAAGTTAACCTCTCACTCTCCGATGGAGATTCTGTTTGTATCTTTCAGAATGCAGAGAGAGCGAGCTATGGATCCTCCAACCCTACCAACAAACCACAGGCTGATAGCTGACACCAGGGCAAGAGATGAGCCATACCAGATCTACCATGAAGGATCCATATAGAACCCCGAAGAGTGGTGGGATAAGCAAGAGGCCTATAACCACAGCCAATCAGTCAACACAGAATAAGTCAGACAGACAGACACCAACGACTTTCAATGCAACCTAAAACAGAAGTGCATAGACCCCCCTAAGACCTCAACAATCTAGCAGCCTTAATACTCACCCACCATGACTTGAACTGAGCAGAAGAAGGGGCAGAAAGTCTGTAATAGACATGGTGGGGGAGAACTGCCAGAGACATTGCCCCCCTCAGTAACAACATACAAAGCGGGGTGGAACCGGGTTGACTCCTAGGCTATCCATAACCCCCTACCCCATGGACTGATCCACACTACCCAGGGAGGAGGATACCCAACTGATTGGGGATAGGGAAGAGGAAAATTGGGGAAATGGGGATACTGACTCATTATTGGCCCATTCAATGTATCTAAATATGGTAATAAAGAAAAAAAAAGGTATAGGTAATAACTGTCAGGAGAAGGAGAATGAGCTGAAGTTCTCAGGGGAAGTGGTGGAAACACATCTCTCATTAAATCACATTAACTTGTGTTTATTATTAAAAAAGAAAAGATTTGGATTCAAATTATATTTGATTCAGAGATTACCCTGTTCTTGGAAGTTGGGGTAGAATATGCCACTTATGTATTTAATGACCATTTCACACAACTTGGTGAATTGAATCTTGTTTTGCAGGATGTTGGACTAATCATCTTTAATCAGTGACTCAAGAATATCCTGTCGTATTATGAACTATATATAGTGAAACATATACCACCTTTCACTTAGAAATAATTATAGTCAGTTTTTTAATCCAAAACAAAGTGGTATAAACCAATGCCATAACTGGTGAAAACTTTTTTTTTTTTTTTTTTTTTTTTTTTTATTTAAGAATGGAGCTATATTGAGTAGGGAACTATTGAATGTTCTTGTAAGTATATTGTTTGGCTTGGTTTCCAGGAAATAATTCACACAATGAACTTTTTAGTCCAAGGAGTTCTAAAATACTCTGCTCTGATGTCTAATTACCAGAATTTCTGTTTGGCAACGCAATTTGTGGCAGTTTCTCAGGGAAACCCAGAAAAACTAATATACAAGGACAGTCCAACATTTAAAAATCAACCACTGTCTCTCACCATGTTAAGAATAAATAATAAAAACCATAGTCATATTAATTGGAGCAGAAAAAAACATTTGACAAATTTCTGATTAAAAACTCTCACAAAGTGAGAAAAAGAATATGTTCCATCCCGAGAGCTTTAAAAACCAACATGTGACAACTTCATTTCATCTTATAGTCTTGTACTTTTACTTAAAGATCATAAATTATGCAGGAATGTCTGTTCTGTAGTAGTTTTAAGTTTGCTTCCAGTATCTCAGTAGTGAAAAGTGAATTCTCCTAAGCAGTGTTGTACCCACCCATTTCATTGTGAACATAGGTGACAGTTTCTCTGGAGCAGTGCTTCTCCATGTGTGAAGCCTGGACCAGAAGAATTGCTGTCACCTAGGATCCTTACAAAAGAGCATTTATTCAGCCAGACCAGACACTAGCCTCATGTAATTAAAGGTTCTGGTGGAAGGGAAAACAATCTCTAACCTGACCTAAGCCTTTAGTTGATTCAAATGCTAACTTTACTGACTTCTGGTTTAGAATATGTACATTTGCATGATATTACCACATCTAACAACATGTATGTTTTCATTTTGTGAGTGCTAAATCCAGTTCCTGTTGTTATTATATATGTATACTCTCATCATTTCTATGAAATTCCTCTTTGTTGCATATTCTCTTTTACAAGTAACATTATCATATAAAAACAATCAATGTTAAGGTCACTGGTCCATTTGGAGTTGATTTTTATGCATGGTGAGAGGAGGGGGTCTATTTTCATTTTTTTTTACATGTGTTTATCCAATTTGTCCAGCACCATTTGTTGAAGATGCTATCTTTAGACCAGCGTACATTGTTAGCACCTTTATCAAAGAAAAAGTAATTGAAGTTACTTGCATTAAGACCATGGTCTTCAATTCTATTCCACTGGTCTGTCTATCTGTTTTTATGGCAGCACCATGCTGTTTTAGTTACTGTGGCTTTATAGTATGTTTTTAGGTCAGGCATGGTGATATGGTGATACCACCTGAGTAAGTTTTTCTTTTTTTTCCTTTCTTTTTTTTTTTTTACTTAGAATAGTTTTGGCTATCTGAGGTCTTTTGCCCTTCCAAATAAATTTTGAGGTTTATTTTTTTCTATGTTTATGAAGAAGTTGGGTTTTTATCAGCATGACATTGAATCTGTAAATCGCTTTTGGAGGATTGCCATTTTTACTATATTAATTATCCCTATCCTTGAACATGGAATATTTTTCCATCTTATCAGACCCTCCTCTATTTCCTTTTTGAGTGTTTTAATATTTTCATTATATAGTATCCTTGGTTAATGATATACCAAAGTATTTGATTTTTTTTGAGGCTATAGAAAATGGGACAGTCTCTCTGATATCTTTTTCTGTATGCTTGTCTTCTGCATATAGTAAGGCTACTGATTTTTGTGTGTTAATTTTGTATCCTCTACATGAGATAACAGTAGGGAAAAACCTCCTAAGCAAGTCTCCAGTCGCCCAGGAAGTACAACAATCACTTAACCAATGTGCCCTCACCTGGCTTAAAAGCTTCCGTACAGACAAACATACCATACACAGAGCAAATAGACCCCCATCAAACTGGGAGAAGAATTTTGCCAGTTATTAACTCAGACAGAGGCCTAATTTCCAGAACTTACAGAGAACTAAAAAAAAATAATAAAAAAATCAAACTGCCCCCTCAAAAATGGGGCATTTATCTCAACAGAGAATTCACAGAGGAGGAAACACAAATGGCCTTTTCTCACTTAAGAAAGAGCTCAGTATCCTTAAGCATCAGGGAAATGCAAATCAAAACTACAAGGAGATTCCTCCTTACTCGAGTCAGAATGGTAATCATAAATAAAACCAACAACAATATTACCTGGAGAGGTTGTGGGCTTGGGGGGAAGAAACCCTCATTCACTGCTGGTGGTATTCAACCACTATGGAAAGCACTGTGGAGACTCCTGAACAGAATGGACATAGAGCTACCAATGAACCCAGCTATCCCTCTACTGGGCATCTACCCGCAAAATGTCACACCTCAGCACAGAGACATTTGTACAACTATGTTTATAGCAGCTCAATTCATATTAGCCAAGTATTGCAATCAACCCAAATGCTCATCCATGGAGGAATGGATAATAAAACTCTGGTACATTTGCACGATAGAAGTTTACTCAGCTGAAAGGAAAAAAATGGCATATAGAAATTTAGAGAAAAATGGTCTGACTTGGAGAAAATCTTACTAAGAAAACTTTCAAAAGAAAAGACAGTGATTTACAAAGAGGCTACTCACATTAGAATCTAGCCAATTCAGAAATGTGTATCTCGGTTAACCTATACTGATCTCACTCTCAGATGGAAATTCTGTTTATATTTCTCAGAAGGCAGTGAGAGAGCTGTGGCTTTTCCAACCCTACCAATGAACTGCAGGCCGATAGCTGACACTCTGGCAAGAGATGAGCCACCCCAGACCTACCTTGAAGGATCCATATGGAACTCCACAGAGAGTGGTGGGATAAGCTAGAGACCTATAACCACAGCCAATCAGTCAACACGGGATAAGTCAGTGAGATAGATACCAATAATCTTCAACACAACCTAAAGCAGAAGTACAGAGGCCCCTAAGACCTCAAAAATAAAGCAGCCTTAATACCCACCATGACTCAGGGAACTGAGCGGAACAGGGGACTAAAAGTTTGTAGGAGGCAAGGTGGAGGAGAATATCCAGAGACATTGTCCCCTTCAGTAACAACATACAAAGGGGGGTGGAACCGGGTTGACTCCTAGGCTATCCATAACCTGCTACCCCGTGGAGTGATTCAGACTGCCCCAAGGAGAAGGGTACCCAGCTGATTGGGGATAGGGAAGAGGGAAATTGGGGAACTGGGGAACCAACACTTTATTTGCTCATACAGTTTATCTAATTATGAATAATAAATATATTACTTAAAAACCAATGTGATGTATGTAAAATGACATTTTCTTTTAATCATATATTCTTTATTATAAATAAAACAGAACATTTTGATATATATGTTAGTCATGTTTAATGGCAAAAGACCCTATTGCTGATGATTCTGTGGACTGCTATCACACAGCAATGAGAGACCCTGCTGAATCCAGAAACGAACCCAGCTCCCAGTAGGCTAGCCTGTGTAATGCTGGAAGGTGTTGCACAAGCTGCCATGGGAACCAGACCAATGATATTCAAGAAAGCAAGAGACATTTTCAAGCTACACTGCCTGATGGCCTGAGAGTGCAGAACACACTGCTATATGGCACAATCAAGTCAAGAGTGCCTCCCATCTGTGCAATAGTGGCACCCAACCTAGGTGGGTAATCAACAGCTGGCTAATTGGCTACGAGATCCGCTCAGAGGCAGGGAACCCCTGAATGGTGAGGGGTCCCAAGGCAACCTTGAATGGGGACCAAGAACCCCATCTCCGTGGGGAAGTCCTCACTAACCACAGGTCCTCAGAAAGGTTAAATCCTCCAAATTCTCACCAACCTAGCAGAATTTGTCTCAATTGACCAATAATGAGCTCACTCTCCTCTGGAAATTCTGTTTGGATTTTTCAGAAATCAAGAACGGTGGACAACTGAACTCCACTCAGTAGACCTGAGTTGATGGGCATTTTATAATTAACAGTTTTTTAAGTTGTAGCTGATGCTTTTGTTTCTAATCAATATCTAAAAATCCTTTCATAAATTGGAAATTTATGTTTTCAGTTATTTGTGACTATGTATGTGTGTGTGTGTGTGTGTGTGTAGGTATATCTTGTTTTGTTCACATGGTTAATGGTATTTCTTTCTATAAATATTTTTCTTTTTTTAATATTTTATTTATTCATTTTCAAGCAGAGAGAGAGAGAGAGAGAGAGAGAGAGAGAGAGAGAGAGAGAGAGAGAGAGAGAGAGAGAGAGAAACACTGGGGCCACCACCTTGTGAGTCTGGCTTATGTGGGACCTGGGGAATTGAACCCGGGGCCTTAGGCACTGGAGGCAAGTGCCTTATCCGCTGGGCCTTCTCTCCAGTCCATATTTTTCTTATTCTACATGAGATAGCAGGCATTCCTCTAAGGTAATGCTTAGATCTAGTGCCATTTCTGGTTATAGCTGTGTGAAAATTTGTTGAGGAATTCTCTACTGATAGACATTTCAGTCAAGATCCCAGGTGGAACAGATGTTACACTGAAGCTGATGTTAAATTAATAAAGAAAACCACTACCCAGGAGTCAGAAGATGGAAATAATAAGAGGTGTCTAGAAACTCCAGGGGCCTATTGCTACCAGGAAGCCTGAACAGAGAAAAGAAAGGAACAGACATTAGGAAACAGAGATCATGTGGAATGATGGCAAAATACGAATGGAGGCCATGGAGAAAAGGTAGAGAAAGTATTTAAAACCAAGAAGAGGAGTGTCGAAATTAAGTTTGTTGGGCTCTTCTCTCTCTCTCTCTCTCTCTCTCTCTCTCTCTCTCTCTCTCTCTCTCTCTCTCTCTCTCTCTCTCTCTGTGTGTGTGTGTGTGTGTGTGTGTGTCTTTCTCTCTCTCTATCCCCCCTCCCTCATTATCTAAAACCAATGGGAAAGGGCATCGTAGAACACATGAGAATATCTACTGTGCTCCTTTCAGAGAGTCTTCCTGGGGTGTCAAATAACAATAATGAGGAAAGGCACTGCTGTTTAAATTGCACAATAGCCATTCAATTTTCAATATTTATTGTTCACAATACAAAGTGCTGCAGTGAGCTGCTCTGTTCACTCACACAGCTCAGTGACACTTTCAGTATTGCAAGACTGATAATCATATTTAGATCGCAGCATAAAAAAGTCTTCTCTCTTTCTTATTGTTTTAAGGGGTATGCCAAATGTCTTCCCCAAAATATGGTAATTCATGTACTTGAACCAACAGTAACTAAGAAGGAATTTGAAATTTTTAATTTAAAAAAAATCTGTTTTAAGTATGTGGGAAATATTGACCGTAGTTTATTAACTATTCACATCTCTCCTTCTGTTAATATTTTGTCCATGTACTATCACCATTTTGAAATCATTTTTCTTATAATTTGGTATTTAGGTATAATATTGATTTTTTAACACTTAGTTCATATGGTGGTTTTAATGTTAATAACACCATAGCCTAAGATATTTTTGATTAAGTCTCCTGCTTAGTCTCCAGTAGTCCGAGCCTTGCTGGAGGAGGTGTGTCCCTGGGAGCAGTTCCTGAGTCCAGCCCTAGGTGTGTGTTCAGAGTTAGCTCCTGGTTGCTGTTGCTGGCTGTTGTCTCTCTGCTGTGGATGTATGATGAACTGAGACAGCTTCTGCTGCTATGATGAAGCTTCCCCTGAAATCTGTAAGCCTGAAATTAACCCCATAAGGAGCTTCTGTTTGGGTGCCTGTACCAGAAATGAGAAGGTAACTAACAACAATTACCTTAAGATGTTATGTATTGCTTTCTCATTTAAAGTTTTGTATTTGCTTATGGTGATGGGTATATGGGAATAGGATTACTGACAAAGAATGTTTTAAGTAATTTAAAATCAAGGTGTTTGTAGCTGTAGCTATCTCTAATTTGCATAGTAAAGTTCTAGCCCACATTTATTGGGTAGAAAAAAAAAACAATGAATTATACCATGTCTAACTTTACTAGGCTAGTCTCATGCCTAGAAAAATTATGTTAGACTTTTCTAGAACTAAAAAAAAAAAACAAATGAAAAGGAAACAATGAAGTTTTCAAATATGTCAGGAAGAAATTATTAGTATACCACTATTTTTTCATCCTACAAGCATGAATTTCTGAGTAATTTGTTCTGAAAATCATTCTTCCATCCAATACTCTTTCAAGAGGCAATTAACAATTGACAGCTTAATCTGGGCGTGAGAATAAATTCTGTTTTGTTGTCTTACCTATAATTTCCATTGACGTCAATAGGAGTTATTAGTTGTTTTTTTTTTTTTTTCAATGCAGGGAAAAGGACATAAATGTCTTCAGTAAGAGTTTCAGAGACTGAAGATGCTATTTATCTGCAAATGCATCATTAATCCTTTTCATCTCTTCTGAGTTGAGTAAGCTTATCACAAAGTATAACCATCAAGTTAATTCAGAAACAATCATGGGCTGCAGAGATGGCTCAACAGTTAACACACTTGCCTATAAAGCCTATTGTCCTGTGTTCGATTCACCAGTACCCTTGTAAAGCCAGATGTACATAGTGGCATGTGCTTCTGGAGTTTCTTTTACATTGGCTAGAAGCCCTGGTATGCCCATTCTCTCTGTCTCTCTTCTATCTCTCTGTGCTTGCAAATAATAATAAAAAAATTAATCATGTTTAAAAATTGCAGGTAACAGAGTCTGAATAGTTACTATACTTCCTGTGATTAAACTGTGGATTTGTTTTAGAGATTACTAACTTCCAAGGCAAGTCACAAAATGCAATTGTGGTAGTTTGAATAATGTCCCCCAAAAGAATTAAGGATTTATTAAAATTATTAATTGTCTCCAGGCTTCTGGCTAGAGGAAGTACCACTTTGGCCTAGCCTCCTGGGGACTGACCCTTTCTAATTTGGATGTAAAATA
>PVHP010006916.1:22993-58783 GCA_004024765.1 Zapus hudsonius | reverse complement strand
AGACTGTCCGGAGGCATGGCACCCATCAGTAACAACACACTTGGGCCAGGAAGACCGGGATGAGTACTAAGATATACAGGATCCCTTGCCACAAGGACTAATACAGACAGCCCACGAAGGAGGATATACAACTGATCAGGGAGGGGGAGGGGAGAAGCGGGGAATTCGGGATAACAACGCATGGTTTGCCCACTAAATAATGTAACTCATTATGGACAATAAATATATATTAAAAAAATTCATAATAAACATTAATTTGAAAAAAAATGCTGGTACAGCAGGAACTGAACATTGAAAGTAGCTTTGAATATGTATTTGTAGGAATTTCCACGCTGCGGATTGAAAGGTGTCCTTTACTGATTTCTGTGACTCTAGGGTCAGAATGTTTACTTTTGTTAGGTAATTTATATTTCATTCTTATTTTACTACATCATCATTTTTTTCTGTTTCTCTATTTCTTTTAAATTTTAAGCAGAGGACACAAGTTTGATGTTTATGTCAAGCAACATCAAAATTTGTTTATGTACTCTATAATATTTGTTGGCTAGTCATAGTTTCAAGAATAAATGTCCTTTGTGATGAGAATGACAAAGGGAAAAATTTATTTCAGGGCTCTCTAAAGGTTTCTTCAGGTACTTGAAGAAAATTTACATAATATCTTGGAGTTTCTATGAATGTATTTTCAGATATGTTATTAAAATAATGATAATCCTCCCCAAAATTTATAAAACACCATTCAAATTTTAGGTCATGTTGGTGCTATATACTCTTCTTGACCATGTCTGACTATTCACAGTTTCTGAGTCCCGGGACACTGATTTTAGTTGTTTATATTTCTGTCTATGTAGTCAAGCACCAAGGAAGAGAAGGCTTATGTGTCAATGCTGATGACTCTAGAAATTCTGTCTCTGTCTTTCTAGAGAGTAGTTCTTAGCATGTAATAATACTTGGTTGGTATATGACTGATCTATTATGAAAAAGCCTTAAAATTTCTTTTAGAAGATTGTAATAGTTGGAAAGAGATGGGTACAATAAATAAATAATCGTCAAATCAGCCATAAACTTCAAAAGGGGAAGATGAGGTAATAAAAATAAGAGGTGGTTATTGACAAAAAGTTAGCTCATTTGAGAAATGTGGAGAAGCTAGAAAAAAAGGAGTCTAAGGAAGTCTCAAATTCTGACAAGGCTATGAGGCTATTTTCACATGGAGACCATTTTATATACATTCATGAAATTAAAAAATAAAAAGTATTAAACTTTCATCCCATAAAATAGCAGGACATTTTCACCCATCTTTAACTCTTATTCTGTCCTCTATATGAGGTGGAGAAATAAGAAATGAGTTGGAAGAATATACCAGAGATGAGCAGTGAAGTGATCTAGTATGTATTTTATTGGCTAATTAAAGAATCAACATTCACAGTTAAACCATCTTAAATGTATATATGATTTGTTGCTGTATTAGAACTATCTCCTTCATCAAAATGTATCTTTTTAAAAATATTTATTTATTTATTTATTTAAAGCAAAGAGAGAGAAAGAAGAGCCCCTGGCCACTGGCAATAGATTCCAGATGCATGTGCTACTTTGTGCAACTGGCTTTAAGTGGATCCTGGGGAATTGAATCCCTGTTGTTAGGCTCTGCAGGCATGCTCCATCTGCTGAGACATCTCTCCAGCCCCCAGTAATATATCTTTATGTGTTCTCTGTACATAAATGTGTATAGTACAGTGGCTTCAAATTTACTTCAATTTAGGCAGGCAGCAAATATCACGAGATAGAGTCAAAAACTTCGATTGAAGCGGAGCATCATGGCGGAGTAGTAGCAGCCTCGCCAGGACTCTCGTTGAAAAGGTTTGATTCTTCATCTGGGATCCAAACCCAGGACCCCAGCTGGCCTTGAACCCAAACCTACCTTCTCCCCAGCTCCACGCTAGCCGGGGGGTCAGGTCTCCCCAGTTGCTTTCTACTCGGCAGAGGAACAAAGCGCCGCCATTCCCCCACTCCTAGCTCCCTCTCCGGTGCTGCCCGAGAGCTCTTGCCGGCTGAGCAACTCTCCCTCCCGGGGCCCCCTTCCCCAAGCCTCCCTCCAGCAATTCTTGGGCGCACTTCTCCCTGAGACCCCCCCCCACACACACACACATACACAGGCAGATGCATTCCTCGGGCAAACTGAACTAGCGTGGTTCCCGGAGCACACTCCGGACCGCAGCTGCCTGGCTGCGGAGCCAGGCCTCAGGCACCTGGGAACCTCTTCCAGTGTTGGGAGGGCATAGGTGGCTTCGGCACAGTCAGGTGGGAGAACACTGGGCCCTATAGTTGGAGTGTTGGGACTGTGTTTCTACTGTAGCATACCAACTGGGGGCAGGGGCATATGTGGTGGCTCTAAGATTAAACAGTCACAGACAGAGGGATCCAGACAGGTAAAGACCTAAGCCTCTCTGGGGACAGAACACTACAACAGGAAAGACCTTTGTTTAGGATCAAACCTGGTAATCTTTCCAGTGGAAGCAAAGTGGGCTGAACAGCACTCCCAAGGTGCCTGAGTCCCACTCCCCTACCTAGACATGGGAAGAACTCAAAGGAAAAAAAACCACAGAAATCAAAGATGGAACTCCCTAACCCAGGGTCCCTAGTCCCTTTATGGAACACGAGAGTGGCAAAGACAGATTAACCAAACAGAAGATCAGCAGGGACATAATGGAGCTTAATGAAACCATTGACCAGCTGGGGATAACAGAGATTTACAGAACGTTCTACCCAAAAGACAAAGAATATACATTCTTCTCAGCAGCGCTTGGGACTTTTTCGAAAATTGACCACAACTTATGTCACAAATCCTCCCTAAACAAATTCAGGAAGATTGATGTAGTTCCTTGCATCATATCACACCATAGTGCATTAAAGGTAGAAGTTAACAGTGGAACAGGATCCAGAAAATACACAAAAGTATTGGCGCCTCAATAATTAGCTGCTAGAAAATGATTGAGTCATCCAAGAAATAAAACAGGAAATTCTGAATTTCCTAGTAATAAATGATGATGATAAAACATCATATCAGAACTTATGGGACACAATGAAGGCAGTCCTGAGGGGAAAGTTCATCGCACTAAATGCCTTCATATCAAAGACAGAGAGGTCTCATATCAATCGCCTAACCACCCACCTAAGATCATTGGAACAGATGTAAAAAGCTAACCCGAGGAGCTCAAGACGAAAGGAAATAATTAAAATCAGAGCTGAGATTAATGAATTGGAAATAAAGAAAACAATTAAAAAATAGATAAATCAAAGAGTTGGTTCTTTGAAAAAGTTAATAAAATAGACAAACCCCTGGCCAATCTAATCAAACGAAGAAATAAGAAAGCCCAAATTAATCAAATCAGTAAGGACAATGGTGAGATCACAACAGATCCTGAAGACATTAGAAGAATCATCAGGTCATATTTCCAAGAACTATACTCCACAAAATTAGAGAATCTGGAAGAAATGGATAAGTATTTAGACACGTACCAACTGCCAAAGCTTAACCGAGAACAGATAAAAGCACTAAAAAAACCTATAACATCTGCTGAAATTGAAGATGTAATCAAAAACCTTCCCAAAAGGAAAAGCCCAGGACCAGATGGTTTCTCAGCTGAATTCTACCAAGCCTTCATCACAGAGCTGAAACCACTCTTTCTGAAGCTTGTTAAAAGTATAGAAAAAGAGGGAAGGCTACCAAACACCTTCTGAATGAAGCCACCATTAACCTATTCCCCAAACCAGGCAAAGATGCAACAAGAAAAGAGAACTATAGACCCATATCTCTGATGAACTTAGATGCAAAAATCCTGAACAAAGTCCTAGCAAACTGGATACAAAACTACATCAAAAATATTATCCATCCTGACCAAGTTGGCTTTATCCTAGAGATGCAGGGATGGTTCAACATATGCAAGTCGATAAATGTAATACATCATATTAATCGGTTCAAACACAAAAATCACATGGTTATCTCAATAGATGTGGAGAAGGCTTTTGAGAAAATTCAACACCTCTTCATGTTCAAAGCTCTTGAAAGAATAGGAATAGATGGCCTATTCCTCAACTTAATAAAGACAATTTACAAAACTCCTGAAGCACAGATCATACTCAATGGGGAATGACTCAAGGAGTTCCCACTCAATTCAGGAACAAGACACGGCTGCCCACTCTCACCACTGCTCTTCAACATAGTGCTTGAAGTTCTAGCCCAAGCGATTACACAAGAGAAGGGCACAAAAGGGATACAAATTGGAAATGGAGAAATCAAACTATCCCTCTTTGCAGATGACATGATCCTTTATATATCAGACCCAAAGAATAGTATCAGTAACCTCTTGAAGGCGATTAATGACTTCAGCAACGTGGCAGGATACAAAATCAACACATAAAAATCAGTAGCCTTTATATATGCAGAAGACAAGCAGAGAGAAAAAGACATCAGAGAGACTGTACCATTTTCTATAGCATCTAAGAAAATCAAATACCTTGGAATATCACTAACCAAGGTTGTAAAGGACTTATATAAGGAAATTATTGAAACACTCAAGAAGGAAATAGAGGAGGACGTGAGAAGATGGAAAGATATTGCATGGATAGGGAGATTCAATATAGTAAAAATGGCAATCCTGCCAAAAGCGATTTACAGATTCAATGCTATGCCAATAAAAATCCCAACCTCGTTTTTCACAGACACAGAAAAAATAATCTCTAAATTTGTTTGGAAGGGCAAAAGACCTCAGATATCTAAAACTATTCTAAGTAAAAAATCCTACTCAGGAGGTATCACCATGCCTGACTTCAAAACATACTACAAAGCCATAGTAACAAAACAGTATGGTACTGGTATAAAAACAGAAAGACAGATCAATGGAACAGAATTGAAGACCCAGCTTTAAATGGAAGTAACTTCAGTTATTCGGTCTTTGACAAGGAGGCCAACAATGTATGCTGGGCCAAAGATAGCATTTTCAACAAATGGTGCTGTAGGAATTTGATAAACATGTTTAAAAAAATGAAAATAGACCCACTCCTTTCACCTTGCACAAAAATCAACACCAAATGGATCAGAGACCTTAATATATATCCGGTAAACGTGAACACCCTGGAAGAAAAAACAGGAGGAACTCTACAAGAAATAGGAGTTGGAAAAATTTTCCTGAGCAAATCTCCAACAGCCCAGGAAATACAAGAAACACTTAACCAATGGGACCTGATCAGGCTCAGAAGCTTCTGTACAGACAAACAAACCATACTCAGAGCCAATAGACCCCCTTCAAACTGGGAAATGATTTTCTCCAGCTACGTCTCAGACAGAGAACTAATTTCCAAAACCTACAGAGAACTAAAAAATATTGATAACAAAAACCCAAAATGCCCCCTCACAAAATGGGGTAATGATCTCAACAGAGAATTCACGGAGGAGGAAACACAAATGGCCTTTTCTCACCTGAGAAAGTGCTCAGCTTCCTTAAGCATCAGGGAAATGCAAATCAAAACCACAATGAGATGCCATCTTACCCCTGTCAGAATGGCAATCATAAAGAAAACCAACAACAATCGTTGCTGGCGAGGATGCAGGGAAAAAGGAACCCTCATTCACTGATGGTGGGGTTGCAAACTTGTGCAACCATTATGGAAAGCAGTGTGGAGACTCCTAGACAGAATGGACATAGAACTACCAATGGACCCAGCTATCCCTCTACTAGGCATCTACCCGCAGGATGCTGCATCTCGATGCAGAAAATTTTGTACAACTATATTTATAGCAGCTCAATTCATAATAGCCAAGAACTGGAATCAACTCAAATGCCCATCCATGGAGGAATGGACAACGAAACTGTGGTATATTTACATGATGGAATTATACTCAGCTGAAAGGAACTATGTCACAACAAAATTTAGGAAAAATTGGTCTGACTTTGAGCAGATCTTACTAAGCAAACACTCAAAAGAACAGAGAATGGAATGCCACATACTCTCCCTCATATGCGTTCCATAACCAGGATAACTGTTTTCCTTATTCAGACTAGTAGAAGGTTATAAATGTGGGGTAAGGGAAGGGGGGAGGGAAATGGCTCTAACATGAGGCCAAACCAAATTAGGTTCAAAAACATAAAATTCTCACGAGCACACTGTAACCTAAAGAGTAAGTAGTGGGCGTCAACTGGTAAGAGGGGCCATGAGTAGTAGGGGAGAAAGCCTGAGTCTGTGAACAATGGAGCAGTCTGACAGCCCCAGGTCCCGGCCACTGGTTCCTTCCCTCAATGAGCTGTTGACCAAAGTGACCCATGAGGTTACAAAAACAAGACAGAATTCTGTCTAGGCTCTTGTATCCCCAGGCCTGAGGCAAAACCCTGTTGCTGAAGAAACCACAGAATACCATCAATCAGCATAGAGAGACTCTTCGAGGTCTGGAATGGTAACCAGCCCCCAGATTGCAGTTAGTGCAGTGCTGGAAGACACTACACAAGCTGCCAGGGGAAGCTGAACAATGACAGCTGGAGTAAACAGATCACTGGCATGAAACACAGTCTGTGGCCATGAGTAGGCTGACCACACCTCCTACTGGGAGAGAAAAGCAAACCAAGAAAGGAGCACGTGTGCAATGTAGGAGCCTGAGCCTGGGGGAGACAATCAACAGCTACTAAATTCGGCCAAATATTCCACTCAGTGAGGGGGAACCCTTGATTGGAACAGGGATTCAGGGCGATATGCACCGGATCCCATACCCTTGGGCTCCCAAGAGAAGATGCACTATGCGAGTGTCTGCCGGGGAGGCTTTTGAAAATAGAAGTTAGGTAATCCAGATTGTTGTGTATTTGTTAACCGATACTGACCTCATTCTCTGATGGAGATTGTGTTTGTATTTTTCAGGATACAGCGAGGGAGCTGTGGCCCATATAACCCTACCAACCGACTGCAGGCAGAAAGCTGAGATCCTGGCAAGAGATGAGCCACCACAGTCATACGGGGGAGGATTCATATGGAACCCCACAGAGAATGATTGGATGAACAAGAGACCCACATCCATAGCCATTCAATCAATGAAGGATAAGCCAGTGTGACAGAAACCAACGAATCTCGACACAAAAACCCCTAAGCTTACAAAACCAAAGCAGCCTCAATACTCACCCACCACGACTCAGGGAACTGATCGGAAGAGGGGGCAGAAAGATTGTGAGAGCCGTGGTGGGGGAGAATATCAGAGACTTGGTAACCCTCAGTAACAACACACTTGGGTCATGAGAACCCGGCTGAAGACTGGGCTATCCATGGTCCCCTACCACAAAGACTGATTCAATCTGCCCATGGAGGAGGATATCCAGCTGACTGGGGATGGGGAAGGGGGGCAATGGGGAATTGGGGATAACAACTCATGGTTGGCCTACTAAACAATGTAACTCCTTATGAACAATAAAGAAAAAATAATAATAATAATCAGAAGAAACTAGGAAAAATGTATTTTTAAAATGTACAAGCAGACACAAACATATACATACATACATATACATATATATATATATATATATATATATATATATATATATATATATAGAGAGAGAGAGAGAGAGAGAGAGAGAGAGAGAGAGATCACATCAGGGCCTCTTGCTGCTATGAAAAAAAAAGAACTGAAGACGCATGCATCACATTTTACATCTGGCTTTATATGAGTATTGGGGAATTAAACCCAGGGTGGCAGGCTTTGCAAGCAAGAGCCTTTAACTCCTTAGCCACCTTGCCAGTCCTGAAAATTTTTATCTCATACTTTGAAGCAGAATGATTGGCATGAGTTTGAGACTACATTGTCAGTTCTAAGTCAGTTTGGGCTAAAGTGAGACCCTGACTCTAAAAAAATGTAAGGAAGAGAGGGAGAGAGGGAAAGAAATCAAGAAAGAAAATATAAGTGAGTAAACAGGCTGCGTTCTAATGAGACTTTAATATTCATCATGAAATCAAAGTTAAACATAAAGTCACAATTTACTCCCATTAAAATCAAACCTACAAAGTCCCATATTCCAGCCAAAATGAATTAGACTTGATTAAAGTAGTTTTATTAATTTAGTTAGAGCAATGCTTGGAAAGAAACATTTTAATGTACGGAAAACGTGGCTTTTTATTTCGTTTTTTCTCAGGTCAATAGTATATCTAATTTGTGTGTGGTGGGGGGGTGGCTAGGGAATTGAAAATTTTGAAAATTGAAAACAGGCTGGCATGTTTTGCAAGCAAGCATCTTTAACTGCTGAGCCATCAATGCCAGTTTTGTTTTTTAAAGCAAGGTCTCACTGTAGCTCAAGCTAACCTTAAACTTTGTAACCCAGAATGACCTTGTACTCATGGCAATCCTCCTACCTCAGCCTCCTGAATGCTGGGGTTAAAGGAATGAGCCACTATGCCTGGTTTGTATGTCCTTATTTTTAAGAACTATTGCAATGAAGATATTTTCAAAACAGTTACAATCCAGCTGGCTAGTGGTTGCTATGACATCCACAAAGGAGCATGAGAATGTTCCAGCTTTCTTACAGCTTCAACTCCAGATGTTAAGTATTTTAAATTGCATACTAGTGTATTTTTTACTTTAGTCTTTCCCCTTTATATATTTAGCACTTTAAAAAAATAAAAGGGGGGCTGGGGACCTGTCTGGGTGGTTAAAGGCAGGTTCTTGCAAAGCCTGATGGCCTGGGTTCAATTCCCCAATACCCATGTAAAGCCAAATGTACAAAGAAGCACAGGCATCTGGAGTTCACATGCAGTATTAAGAGGACCCAATGTGCCCATATTCTCATATTTTCTCTCCTTGCAAATAAATAAACCTCAAAAAAACTTGGATTGAGCAGAAATCTTCACTTATCATAAAGATTTTGTGGCTTGTGTGCTTTGACAGTTGAGCTTATATTTTGAATGAGAAATACTGAATTGTGATGAGGATACACAGTATGGTGACATCATCCTATTGCTGGCATAGCAGTTAAGAGATAATCAGATATTTGTGGATTTTACTTTCAATCACCATTTACCAGGACTATCACAGTTTTCATCTGACAGGATTTGGAAGAAGAGCTTAAGAACAGGGCTCACAAACAGAAAAGTTATGCTGCAGACCTTGACAAAGTACATGAATACATGATCTGTTGATAATATGAATAGACAATGCCATGGTAAGAGTGTCTCTTAGGGATTGTTTTTGTCTTGCTGCTCTGACCAGTCTATGTATTTTCTATGATCAATATTTTGTTTGTTTGTGGTTTTATATAATTTTATTACTAAATAGAAACTTGGTGTGTACAAATAATGTGTTGATATCTCTGTTTCCCTCCTCCCTGCCCCCATTCCCTGTAGGCCCTTATCAGTGAGATTGCTGGCATGCTCCAAGGGGATTGAGGGTTCTGTGTTGTGCAAACAGCAGTCAGGCATTGGTGGGGGGAAACAATGCCTCTGGATATTCCCCCACCATTCCCCACCATCATAATTTACAATCTTTCTGCCCCATCTTCCACAAAGTTTCCTGAGCCATGGTGGGTGAGTTCTAAGTCTACTTTAATATTGAGCTCTTAGTAGCTTCTTGATTTCTGCATTGTAACATTTTTAGTATCCACAATATCTGTCTTCTTCACCCTGGCTCAGGTTGTCGAAGTTGCTGTAGAAGCTGCACTCTTGCTCATCTCTCCACTTTTTCTGTGGTTTCACCTGGGCCCTAGCTGATGTGTTAGGGGTGGTTCATCTCCTGCCATCTCTGATCTTTTTGGTAGAATTATACTGTCCACAGTTCTCACTGCCTTCTGAAAGATAAAAACAGATTCTGCAGCGGAGAGGGAGATCAGCATAGGTTAAATGAGATAAGCATTGTTGATTTGGCAAAATTGTTATGTTTGTATTCCCTCGTTAGGACCTTGGTTAGTGGAAGCTTCCCTTGGAGTCCAGATTCTTGGTCTCTATAGGAGCTTGGCTTGGATCTCAGTTCCTTGCTACTGAGCAGATATTTCAGCCAATGAGAGCCCTTGATTATCCACCCAGTTTGAATGCCTCTATTACACAGGTGTGTATATCTTGTCATGCTGGTTGCTGTCCCATAGCAGTGTCCCCGGCTTTCTCACAATATTTATTGGTGGCCTATTTCCCCTGGCAGCTCATGTAGCACCTTCCAGCACTATATTGGCTAACCCTCTGGGATCTGGCTTCCTTCAGATTCCAACTGGGTCTCTTGATGTTGTGAGTCAGCAGCCTGTAGTGTATTCAGCAATAGGGTCTTATCCTTTACCTTGAGCAGGTAATCATGTGCTTTGACAGAAGCCTGTCTTGTTTTGAGGACCTTGAAGGTCTCTCCAATCAACAGCTCAGTGTGGGAAGTAACCTGTGTGTGTATAACCAATTTCTGGTAAGGGGAATTTCTAGCCAGAGAAAAAATGTTTTAGGATTAGGCTTCATCCCACCCTTTTCGGCCCTTCTTACCAAAGGATATTATTAACAACCGTAAGTACATAGTTCCAACCTTTATATTTCCCTAGATTTTCAGAATGGAAATAAACTGGACCAGGCATGCCCACAGGCACATCAAACCATTATGTCTCTTGTTGCCCATCATCAGAAGAGCCCCCACACAGGAGCACTCTGGTTCCTTCTGTAGTTGTTAACCAGTTATTTGCATTACCACATTTGCAGTCCTCTAGATCAGCTCTTTGCAAGTTCTTATCCCCAAAACCCAATCAGTTGATCAAATATTTTCTGGTTTATCTGTTTTCTTTGAGACAGCGTTTTGTGATATATTTCATATGGTCTAAAAGTCACTGTGTAGTCCAGGTTGGCCTAAATCCTCCTGCCTCAGCTTCTTGGGTGCTGGAATTATAGGTGTGCATTACCACAAACTCACCATATCAAGTTAGTATATTTTTATTTAGCCTTTCAAATTTATTGCAAGAGGTGGAACCTTGGCCATACTTGCTCTGAAATTTTTCAGTATATTAGTCACTGATTATAAAACCTTAGTAATCCAATAAACTCTAGGTAATGAATATAGCTTTGTGTCACACAAGAGATTTTTCACCATAATTTGTTTCTATTTCAACAGAAACATGGACACAGATATGTAACTGAGAAGAAATAGTTCAAGCAAAGATTTGACTTAATATAACTTAGAAAGATCTTTGAATATTGAAAATTGTTTGCACTGATTTTAGCAGTAATTTGTATTGATTACTTGGGAAGGTGTTTGTGGAAGATGGGTCTGGATCATTCATTTTATCTAAGGGAATGTGTGATACCATGTCGTAGTCAGCCACACGCCGATGGGATGAATCTCCAAAGCACACACGGTTATAGGGAGGAAAAGTATTTATTGGGGTATCAGACCCAGGGGAAGTTAAGGAAAAAAAGGCTGGCCCCTTTTCACAGATCCAAGCAGAGACAGAGACAGAAGCCCAGCATCAGCATCAAGCAAGCACACTGTAACACACTGTGTTTCACAAAATGCAGAACTCCAGGTCAGGGTTCTGGCTCTTTTTTGTATATCTATTCTTACTATTTTATATCCAAATTAGAAAGGGTCAGTCCCCAGGAGGCTAGGCCAAAGTGGCACTTCCTCCAGCCAGAAGCCGGGAGACAATTTTAATAAATCCTTAATTCTTTTGGGGAACATTATTCAAACTACCACATACCACCATCTAGCCTTGAAAGCAGATGAGTTGCTAAGCAATTGAGAAGTACTTTTGCATGGAGAAATAGTTTCAAGGAAGGAAACCATATTTTTATAATCTCATCAATATGAACTGAACTTGCAAGAATAAGTATGGCATTGGCATGAATATATGACCTCCATAATGTCTGCATTCACCAAAGATGGTTATTTGGTGCTATTTATTCCCACTTCCATTTTATTTGCTCTGGTGCTCCAAACACCTTGTGTTCATCGTAACTTATCTACACTATTACCATAGACTTCATCCAAAGATATGTCCATAGTTAATTTGAACATAAATAGATGCTCTTCTTTTAAATGTCACATTTTGACATTCAAGCCAACAAAGTTATTTTACAATAATTTACCATAAAGTTATCATAAAATGGTTTCTCCTAATATTCAGCATGGATATAAATATAATATATTACATATTTTTATAAGAGTTAAAGAATGAATCTATTGATCAGTATTATTAATGCATTAGACAACATTTTGCTTAACTGAAACAATTTAGTTATCTTCTAAGACTTTTATTTCAAATATTTTAGTGTGGCACCCCTTTCTCCCAATTCCAGAGTAGGCAGGTAAAATCAGTACAGGGATATATGCACATCCAGAGGATGCCTCCCCAGGCATGCTAATAGTTTTGGCCATGATGACATAGTGACTTTTTCTCTGGGACACCAGCCATGCTGATAATACCTGGATGCTTTAATCCATCATCCAAATTGATATTTACTTTAAGAATTTTTATATATTTAAAAAAATATTTTATTTATTTATTTGCAAGCAGAGAATGAGAGGAGACAGACAGAGATAATGGGCTTCCAGCCTCTGCAAATGAACACCAGATGCATGTGCCACTTTGTGCCTTTGGCTTTACATGGGTACTGACTGGAAAATCAAACTCCAGTCATTAGGTTTTGCAGGCAAGCACCTTAACCACTGAGCTATCTCTCCAGCTCTTTTTCTATGCCTTTATATATTAGTGCTTAATGAACACAATACTGGGATTAGAGGACATTCTATACATATTATTTCCAATGACTTAAGAAACCATTATCTTTTATTAAAGACTAGAAATTATTTAAAAAAATCAAACACTAGTTAATTGGAAATGATTGGCCCATTACTGTAATTCCAGCAGCTTTGAAGCTTCAGTATGGGAAAAAAGACATAGTAGTTTGGAGTTAGCTAGGTGATCACATAACCATAATTGGCTAGGTTATAATATAGCCATGGGAAGACTCTGAAACTAATAACAATGTTCTGTCAAAGTCAACCAGGTAATATAGAAAAATGTTCACAGCATATACAAAGTATATATCAATATATACATAGCTATGTTAAACTCTATGTATGTAGTCATTTGTATGTATGTGTATAAATTATGCTTTTATTTAGGTTTCATTTATGAGAAGAGGGATTACATGTGTCTTTTCTCTCATTTTTATTTCTGAAGATCTTTGGTATTATAATTAAGAAATTTACTTATATCTGTTTAAAGGAAAAATGTGTTCCATCTTCACTAAGAAAATATGCATTACTGCCAAACTAACCTCAAGATATATAAACACTTGTAATGGCATTTAACTAACTCTTTAACTCTCAATAGAATACATTTGCTCCCTCAATAATGCATTGCCCAACTGTTTATGGATAAAGTCTTAATGTTAAAAGTGAACAGGACCTCCTTTTAATGGGCTATTTTTCCTTATTGTCAAATAATAATAATAAGTGAATAATTGTAAAATATTTAAATTATCTGAAAAGGACATATAATATAATTACTTCACTTTTATGAAAAAATACAAACTCTTCTTGAGCTTTCTCAGGAGTAATCATTATACTGAAGGTAGCATAAAAACATGTGAATATATAAATGCATATACATCTCAATGTCAGACAAACTTCTATTACATATGCTAGGCTCATAAAAAATAGTTTTTTATGGTTTTTAAATCTATATAAATATTGGATTTCACTTGTGCTTTCTTTCTTTTACTCAGCATATTTCCAAGACGTAATTTTGTGAATGTAGATTTCATTTGTCTTTTTACAGTATAGTGTTCCATTGTAAGATTACTTGTTTTTTAAATTTTTATATATTATTGATATGAATTTGAGTTGTCATTTTTGTTATTTAAAATAATGTTTCAATGAGCATCCTATCATCTGTGTTCCTGAGAAAATTGACAAGCATTTATTTAGTGTGTATATCCCAATCCTATGATTTATAATGGTATTTTCAGACTGTTCTATGAATCAATGCACTAATCAGTGTTTGCTGTGAACTCATAATCTTTTTTTAAAAAACTAGCTCTTTGCTCTTAGAATTCCCTTGTTTCAGGGCTCAGTAGTTCAGGTGCTTGCCTGTAAAGCCTAATAACACAGTTGAGTCTCCAGTACCCACATAGAGCCCAATGCACCAAATAGAACATGCATCTGGAGTCTGTTTGCAGCAGCTAGAGGCCCTTGAGTGCCCATTCTCATTCTCACTCTCCATGTCTCTCTCTTTCTCTCTCTTTCTCTGTCTCCTTGCAAATAAAGAAATATATATTTTCCTTTGTTTCAACCCTATATGATTCAAAATAAAATTTAAAAATTAGGTAATGCAGTAGGGCATAGAACGCAGAGAACTTGAGAAGTCCAGGCAGAAGGATTATGAGTTTGAAGCCATCATCTTGGGCTGTACAGTGACTTCATGGACAACCTGAGTTGCATACTGAGGCTCTGTCTCAAAAACATCAAGGGCTGGGCACATAGGAGTGGTAGAACACTTGTGCAAGGCCTTGAATTTGAATTTGATCCCCAATAGTGAAAAAAATTAAGTAGTGTTGGAGAGATGGTTTGGTGGTTAAGTGTTTTTTCTGCACAAGTATGATGGCCTGAGGGGGTTGAAATCACCCAAATTCAAATCTCTAAATCCCGTATAAATAGGTGGCCCGACTGTCACCCTAGTTCCCCAAAGAGGAACAGAGAACAGTGAGTTCACCAGCCTCATAAAAAAAAAACAGCAAGCTCTGGTATAGGTAAGACACTCTGGCTCAAATAATAATGAGCAGAAGAGCTGAAGAACAATGGAACCAGACACCCCACTTTCTGCTCTGGCCTCTGCAGGTGAGCATCCCCATATCCCCCACACGCCTTGTAGGAGAGGGCATGGGGTACTTTAAAGGGACATTCACATGCATATACCACATGCACATATACATACACACACACTTCACATTACATGTACATATATACCCAACCATAAAAACAATGGTAGTACAACTTTCTTCTCCAAGGAATGGGTCACAGTAGTGACCACAATAAGGCAAGTCCATCCTCAATTTATTTTTATATTTTGGTCCCCTGATAGAAAGCAATGTTTGTTGGTCCAACATGGCTCTGGCTTCAAGATGCTATTTGGTGCATAGCATCTTGAGGAATGGACTCACAGATGGTCACTTAGATGGTTCATTCTTGGTTTGAAGGTATTTCTTCTATGCAATTTTATTTAAACATGGATTATTGTGGACATGTCAAAAATCCTCAGTCATCACAGAGACATCATTCAGGACACAGAAAAATCATGAATATCATGAGAGAGTAAGGGAAGAATGTTGGAAGGCTGGTGTTTCAGGACAGCCTCAGAGAAAGATTAGACTGAGCAAGAATCAACCAAGCAAAAGAGATGGCGATGGAAAAGGAAATGATGTTGCTGAATTCACTGGATTCCTGTGTATTAACTTTCTCATGTTAGTCTAAGCTTCATTTGGGCCTTAATGTGTCTATTTATCTTGGACACGCTGCCAAGGTCTTTCCTCCACTTTTCTATATCACTTTGTTTTACATTTAAAAGTTTCCATTAAATATAATCTTCTTCAACGGTGCTTGTGTCAGATGCTAATGTCTTGAAATATTTGAGACCCATTAAAGATATTGATTTTTATAAGCACCTTTATGTCTATTGACCATTTATCATTCACAGTCTTAAACTTTCTGCTCTAACAATAAAGCATAAAGGAAATTCTATAATAACAGAGTAATTACCTTTGCTGTCTAAATCTTCTATAGACATTCAAATTGTAGGCACACTCCCTCAAAGCACATATATTATATTAATATTAGCACCAAACAGGAAAATGATAAAAATGCTTTAGACACAGAGACATTAATGTGAGGTTAAAGTGGAGCCAGTGAAGGATCTTAAGCAGAGAGATTGTGTGATGAGGACTGATGGAACTGAAGCTAATACTATCAGCTTTACAGGAGATGAGCATTGACACGGCCATACTTGAGAATGGAGAGGGTGATGGCTCAAGCAAATGCTCAGGAACAGAGAGACCAGAAGAGGAAGCAACGGGAAACATGTATCATGACTCTGGGTTTGTGGCTTCCATAGCATCATAAGGTCATAGGACAACATGGTGAGAATGTGAACTTGAAGGAAGGAAATGCCCAGGTTATATACACCAAGCTTCAGGTGTCTGAAGAACACTTGGGGAAGGGTTTCAATCATGACAGATGATGCTTAGGTTAGTGACTTTGGAGAGTGGTTTTGGCTATGGCCAAGGTTTCCCTTATAATAGTAAGAAAGAGAACAGAACACACCCTGTTCCTAACCTTGCAGCTTAAAATGGCCATTAGAAATGTCCAATAAATTAATAATTTCTGGTTGTCAGTTATATATTTAAAATACTAATTTAGTTGGCTTTTAAGAGGGAGGAAAAATAACCAATTAAAAACACTCTCTCCCTAATAAAAATTTTCAATGAAATTTTCCGCATGTTTATGAGTGTTTATTGCATGTCTAAAACAAGCATGAGCAGATTGAAATAAACATTAACGATTCTCTTGGGATTATTGACTAATAGAAGAAGGATTGGTATCATTGTTTGAAATCAGTAAAATGTATAAAAGCAAATTGTTTTGCTTATAATACTTTTCTCATATCTAACAATCAGGCAATATTATAACCTATGTGGGTTGTTTCTACATAGACATTTTGTCAAAGTTAATGGTTTACTAGATTTTTACACTGCTTGCTTTTATATGACAAATTTTCATTTGGTCAGCACCAAACTGGGATGTATTGCCAGACAAACTCTAGTAAAAAAAAAAACAGTACCCTACATTTCACAGGAAGATACAAAAAAAGTTTACATTGACTAATTTCATGGACTTGAAATAATAATGACGATAATAACATCTACAATTTATATAAGGAACCATCATCATAAATAGCTCCATCTCATTTTACAGATGAGAAAAATGAGTTTCTAAGAAGTTGTTACTGAATTTGTCACACAGCTCAGGCAATCACATTTCTGCTGAACTTTGTCATGTTTAAATTGCTATGTATAATACACATATGTGTGAAAATGTTAAACTATTTTGTATGGTAACCTAAAAAGTCAGTTTAAAAATTCTATATATTGGCTTTTACTTCTAAATCATATTTGGTGCACATTCTGGATTTATCTCTTAATAAAAACCTGAGTAACCACTTTAGTGCCTGTAAAGATAACTCTGGGATTCTGGACTATGCCCTTCCATCAGAGCACTCCAGCTTCGCACACACTATCCTGAAACATCTTCTTGTCTATTACAGAGATTTTTTTAAACTTTTTATTGATAGCTTCCATAATTATAGACAATAAGCCACTATAATTCCCTCCCCACCCTCCCGCATGTCTCCTCCCCTCTCAGTCTCTATTTTGTTTCAGGGTCATCATCTTTTCTACCTATTATGAAAGTCTTGTGTAGGTATTATCAGGCACTGCAAAGTCATGAATATCAAGACCATTTGTGTCTGGAAGTTTGCATAGCAAGCAGTCCTTCCCTTCCTTTGGCTCTTACAATTTTTTGCCACCTCTTCCACAATAGACCCTGAGCTTCCAGAAGTGTGATAGAGATTTCCCAGTGCTGAACACTCCACTGTCATTTCTTCTCAGCATTATGGTGTCTTTTGAATTATCTCAATGGTCACTGCCATTGAGAAAGACAAGCTTCTCTAGCCAACAGTGAGAGTAGCATTATTATATAGGTATGAACTTTTTTAAAAGTGCTAATAAGGCAGTTTGGTGAGCATCTCATATATATATGTATGTATATACATATATATGTGTGTATAATAGCTTCAATAAACATGGATGAGCAAATATCTCTAAGGTAGTGACTACAATTATTAGGATATATGCCAAGGAGTGGTATAGATGGGTCATATGGTAAATCTATTTTCAGCTGTCTGAGAAACCTCCACTCTGCTTTTCACAATGGCTGTACCAGTTTACATTCCTACCAGCAGTGTAGAAGGATTCCTATTTTTACACATCCTTGACAGCATTTATTGTCATTTGTTTTCTTGATGGTAGCCATTCTGACAGGAGTGAGGTGGAATTTCAGAGTAGTTTTAATTTGCATTTCCCTGATTGCTAAAGAGGTAGAACATATTTTAGATGTTTATAGACTATCTATATTTCTTCTTTTGAGAACTATCTATTCAGTTCCATAACCTATTTTTTGATTGGGTTGTTTGATTTCTTAATATTTAGTTTTTTGAGTTCTTTGTAAATCCTGAATAATAATCCTCTGTATTATAGACATTTTTTCAAGTGTGGGGAGACCAGGAAAAGCTACAGAGGCTTTTAGTACTGAATTTGGGCAATAGTGGGGGCAGAGATAGGTGGTGGTGTTGGGATTCAGCAGTCAGTTCTTGCCTACTTTTTCGTCCACTTTTACAGAATCAGCGCTGGGCCAGGAGCTTATCTTTCATGTAAACTCAGGGATTTCTCTGCTGGTTTAGTGATCCACTGCCTCTCTAGTCCTCTGACAAGTGCATTAGGTATGTTTAATAGGTATGTTTTCTAGGTGAAATTTCCTTGAGCCACAGTGTCAAAATGGGCATCATAAATTGCACAGGTCTCTAGTCACTGACCAATGAATGAAAAGCTGTGTGTGGGAGGGTGTGGTTAGCAAATAGAACCAATGCACACAAATTCAAAGGCAAGAATCTTGCCACATAATATTAAATATGGAGACAACATTATTTTTCATAGAGGTCATGCCTAGAACATTAATAAGCTAAAGTACACAAATCTGAAAGACAAATCTTGATTAATAAGCTACCCACAGAGCTTATACTTGCTTCAATATATTTAAAAATACCCAGAGAGTGTGGGTCTCTGACCCACACTGTGACTATTGATTGCTGAGAGCAGCACACTTGTTTTCAGCTAATAAAAAGAATGGCTTCTCTGAGCAGGTATCATATTGAGTAGTTAATTTTTCATTTTTTACATGTGCTCCTCACTGATCTCTATCTGGAGGTTCCCCAAACCTTCTTTCAGAAGAGAAGGAAAGTCAGAGCATCATGCTGAGAAACTTTGGTTTTGACATCTTCACATTTAAATCCCTTTATTTTTACAACTAAAATCACACCAGCCATGGGGAAAAATGTCATTTGAATGCATCGGCATATTTTCACTTTCCTTATACAAATAAGTTTTTCAGGACAGCAATTCTAGGACTGAATTTGACCAAAGCTTATTAATATTGGCTAAAATCACTGTTTTTGAAGAGCTCCAGCTAGGCATGGTAGTACATGCCTGTAATACCAGCATTCAGGATGCTGAGCAAGAGTATCATGAGTTTGAAGCCAACATGGACAGCTAGAATCTGCCTCAAAATAAAATCAGGAAGGTCTGGGAATGGGACTCAGTGGTAGAGTGTTGAAGGTCAGTGCTCAAGTATGGCTAGGATGAAATGGAATAGTATGTAATTTTATTTTGCATTTCTCTGATTACTAAGGATGTTGAACATTTTTTAATACATTTATTGGCCATCGGTGCTTCATCTTTTAGAAACTGCCTGCTCATTTCACTAGCCCATTTATTGATAAGGTTGTTGAGATTTTCAATGTTTAGTTTTTTGAGTTCTTTATATATTCTAGCTATTATCCTCAGTGATATGTATAGCTAGGAGAGATTCACTAGGGAGATAGCTTGGCCAGTAAAGTACTTGAAAGGCTAGCATGAGGACCAGAGTTCAATCCCCAGTACCTACTTAATTGTCAGCATAGTGACACACACCTGCAATCTCATGGTGGGGAAGCAGAGACAGGAGAATCACTGGAGTTCACTGGTCAGCCAGTCTAGCCTAATTGATGAGCTCCAGATCCAAGAGAGATACTGTCAATATATATATATATATATATATATATATATATATATATATATATATATATATATATATATATAGACAGTGTAAGGTCCTTAGGCCTCAACACTCTTGCAAACACATGTGCACCAGTGCACACAAATATTTACACATGTACACATACCACACATGCACACACACAAACAATATAAAAGAATTATGTATTTCAGAATATATATATACCCACCACACACATTGCACATTTTGCCAAACTGGCCAGGATAACATTGCCACTTCTCTGGTGTTCTGCATCATGTCTGGGAATCTGACTCCCTTCCCCCCATTCCCAACCCCCAGTATTCCACTGGAAGATTCCACCCATCACTGCCTCCTCGAACCCTCTTACACTTCACCTCTCTAGTTCTGCTCACACTCCTTCTAGTTCTACTATTCTGCCTCTTTCTTTCTCTGGGCAATATGAGTTTCTGAAGAGACTATAGATTTGGTTAAATATTGTCTAATATGAAGGGGTACTGTTGGGAAAAATTTGGGAACAATAACCACACATCCTACTGGTCTGCTTTCCTTTCACCATAGAACTGTTAATAACATTTGAAGTGTGACATTATGTGCAAATATGCTCCACACATTACCAGATAATCACACCCCTGATCTTAGCATTGACTACTGGTGTATTTGCCTCTCAAAACACTATGTAAACACTGTGGACCCAAATCATCATTCTCTCTCCATTTTCAAAATAAGCTTTCGCTGGTGGAGGCTTCAAGAGTCTCATGAATTCTTTTTCCTTAAACTTTGAGCATAAAGAAAGATTTTTTTTTACATTGCAATTGCCATTGGAATGCAGAGCTCTGATTATTATGAGGAAACACTACTGGGAAAAAGGAAAATAAACAAAAGTCCTTCTCATCCATACTTCTGGGTCAAAGACATAGCTAGAATTTTAGTTGTTACAAAATATGTTCTTGGTCTTAGGCTATATTGAGAACTATCTGACTTCATTGGAGCACTGACTTGTCATTATATCTTTTACATAGAGACCAGCATTACATAAGATTTAAATAGTAGTACACTAACAATCGAGTGAGAAATGTAGCATTTAAAAACTTGAATTTCTAGGGATGAAGAAATGACTCAGCAGTTAAAGTGGCTTGATTTCAGAGCCTGCCCAGTTCAGTTCAATTCCCCGGTACCCATATAAAGCCAGACACACAAAGTAGCATATGTTTCTGGAATTTGTTTGCAGTGGTAAGAGGCCCTGGTACACCCATATTCTATCTCTCTCTTTTGAATCTTCTCTCCTTTCTCTCAAATAAATGTTTTTTTTTAAAACTTAGATTTCTAACCTTAATTTTGAATTTCACATAAGCAATAGCTTGATCACATCATTTCTTTGTAATTAATATTCCACAATTCATAAAATATTCATTTGAAGAGTAATTCACTTTCAAAAGACACTAAAAAGCTATGCAAGATCCTTAAACTATATTAAAATAAACAAAAACAAAATATGTCAGAAAATACCTTGAGTAGGCCTTTAGATCCATTAAGGAATAATTCTTAAAATATTCATGTATTTGAAGGATAGAGAGGTCTTCTTGTCTCATATTCTTTCTCTGGGTGAAATTTAATTGGTGCAAAACTTGCACTGCCTGTTCAGGGCCATTTGGGAATATGGAAAGTGTTTTTGATTGCCATAATGTCCAGATTTTATTGAGAGATAATAAATCTTGCACAATATGCAGGATGGTTATACAAACAGAACTGCCCTGAAAGCCAATACTTTTGGCTTTGGGAAACACTTGTTACCCATCCAGTCCCATTCCCTGGGAAAAAGAATTATCTGTTTTCTTGAAGTCAACATCAGACAGGTGTGCATTAAACCCAGGGTTTCATGCTATCTGGATTTCTGAGTTTCTCTGTACTCCTGGGTCAATTATTTCCACTCAATACCTTGTAAATAAAAAAAGGAATTGGGGGCTGGAGAGATGACTCAGCTGTTAAGGCTCTTGCCTGCAAAGTTCCCCAGTACCCACATAATACCAAATGCACAAAGTGGGGCACACATCTGGACTTTGGATGCAGTTGTCTGACCTCATGTGCCCATTCTCTCTCTCTCTCTCTCTCTCTCTCTCTCTCTCTCTCTCTCTCTCTCTCTCTCTCTCTCTCTCTCTCTCTCTCTCTATTTCCCTACCTCCCTCTGCTTGCAAATAAATATTTTTTTAAAAATAAAAATTTTCATAAATATGGCTAGAGAAAAATCATTCAAGGCTGGAGAGATGACTCAGCAGCTAAGGTGCTTGCCTGCAAAGCCTAATGACTCGGGTTCAAATTCCCAGTACCCACGTAAAGCCCTATACACAAAGTGTTGCATGGGTCTGGACTATATTTGCAGCAGCTAGAGGCCCCAGCACACTCATTCTCTCCACTCCCCATTGGAAATAACTAAATAAAAATTTTTTAATCATTCAATATATTCTTTGAAATTATATTCATGTTTTTTGAAATTACTCTTGTGCTTCTTCCTTTTATTTCTCATCCTTTTGTTTCCAAATATTCCCTGTGCTTATCTGCTGGGCAAATAGATGAGAAGTATGGCCTTGAAAACAGTCCTTCTCAGGCTACAGGCTCCTTTTTCCAACCTGTCTCCTCCCTCAAGTGCTACTGCATCTTCCTTAAGCATTACTTTCTCCATATTACTTTTCTATTGCCGAATCTTTAAGCAACTTTTATTTCCCATCTCAACAGACCTTTCCCCTACACCAAGATGTTTTAAAGAGATGGCAGTGTCTTTTTACCCTTATATTTCCATGTCATCTAATCTAGAATCTGACCAATTTCAAATATTGATGATATATTTAGTTGCTCTATACATTGAAATATAGCTGCTTAACTCTGAATGATTATAGAGAAACCCTTCTTTTTAGAAATATTTTTATGTATTTATTAGAGAGAAACAGAAAGAGAGTGAGGATGGGTATACCAGGACCTCCTGTCAGCGCAAACAAACCAGACACATGTGCCACTTTGTGTTAATACTTTACGGGAATACTGGAAAATTGATCCTGGGCCATAATGCTTTCAGGCTTTGCAAGCAGTGCCATCTCTCCAGCCCCAACCCCTTTTAAAGATGTTTTCCTTACTATCCCATTCCCAGCCTTTAATTTCACCCTTCTTTGCATTCACACAATATTACTAGTGTAAGGAATAGAACATTTTACTTACTAGTTCTCATGATTTGTAAATTTGCAAACTTTCTCTGCTCAATTAATTAGATCATCCTACATGACACTGGACAGACACTCCGCTAAGGAAGTGGTAGTGATATCTCAATAAGCCACAGGTAACTTGATTTCTTCTAAAAACAATTCAATAGTTTATTTTACCAAATTACATTATGATGTATAATGAGTATTTGGGACTTACAAATCTTATGATTCACTGGGCATTTTTAGTACAACCTAATTCTCCAAACAAATAGTATGAGCTCATCATAAGATGATAGGAGAATTTATATAGTTAATTGAAGTCTCCTCGTATAGGCCATGAATCACATTGCAGTTATCTTAGACAAGACATAAGGAAAAGACAAAGACATGCACATAGATCCACAGCATTATCAAATTGTATTAACTTGCATGCAATGAATCCTTCACTACTGAATTAGTATGATGACTACTGATTAGTGTGATCCATGTGATTTCTGAACACCCTTTCATTCTAATGTAAGCAAATAACTTGATTTAAAAAAAACTGTTTCTGTATATGAGGAAGCTTAAGCAGTCTTAAGGTAACAATATATTTAAAGGCATGTATGTGTCTGATAGGCAAATGTTGTTGAATTATAGTGTTGTAAATGACCAGTTTGGTGACATAGCTCAGTCAATAAGAGCACTCAGTATGGAAGCATGAGGACCTGAGACTAATCTCTAACAGCCACACAAAGAGGTTGGCTTATCTGAACATTCCTGTAACCCCAACACTGACAGGGGTGGAGGCAAGAGGGGCTTGCTGCTTAATCACTCTTAACAAAAAACAACAAGCTCCAAGTTCACTGAGAAACTCTGTTTCAGGAATATAAGGCAGAATAGTTAGAGAGTCAAACACCCTCTGGCCTCTGTACATATGCATGGAGTATACACATCTATATACACATGCCATTAACTATACATATGCACATACATGCATACACACATGTGTACACACACATATGCATGCCAGAAAAAATAAACCTGAGTTGTACGTATATTTTTATTTTCCACCCAGAGGACTTCTGCCTCCAAATTCCCGGCATCCTTCAGAAACAATGCCAACCCTGAGAGTAAGCACACCTTTGACAATGTTTCCACACGTTATGTCTTTTATTTCTCCTTATTTTTTTAAATAAAGAATGGAAAGCATTTCTATTTAGTTACAGAGAATTGGAATACTGCTATGGGAGAGAAATCATCACACTAATGCACAGGTATTGAAAAATCGAGGTCTTTGGTCCAGGCTGAATTGAATCACATCTTGACCTTGTAAACATTTCCATAAGAGGTAGAACATAGATTTTTGACTTTCTGTCAAACAAGGGATAGTAAACAAAGATTCTGAGGGTCTAATAAATTAAAGGCATTGTAAAGGTATTAAATATACTTTCTTTTTGAAACAAAACATGGAGAAGCATAGATTTTTCAATAAATTATAAAGTGAAATATTAAACCTTCCTTGTGGAAATGTCTGCATCTTCAAACTTCCACTAGTTTCATTTGATAACGTTTGAAACTATGATTAGTAGGATCACATTTTATATGATTTATATTCAAGGCAAACTACATCTCCATTCGCTGTGGAGTTCTTCAAAGTATCAGTGACAAAATGACGTCCAGTCACTAGCTGTTCCATCCTCTTGACACCTGAGTGGATGATGACATTACCTAGTAGAGATTTGGAGTTTCAACTGCTCTCAACCATGTTGCTTTAAGTGCCTCCTGCTGCTGTTCCCATAAACACAGTGTTGATGGGTGGTAAAGATGACACCATTTCTCTACTGTTTGCTCCATGGGGTTCCAGAGTATCTTGTGCTGGGTACTGATTCAAAATTCCATACATACACTGGGAGGAGGAAGAAGGAATCGGGGTATGCAAGCTGGGAGCTAGAAGAAAAAGTATAGTCAATCAACAGTTGAAAACAAATTGGCATATTCTTTCCTCTGAAAGTGCCTCTCACCTTAAAGCTCTGCAGTTATTTTTGCAATTAGTGCAAACACTAATCTGTTTTAATTTGAGTGCACAAAGCTTGTCAGAAAAATCATCTTTTTGACTATTTTCCCACTTGTTATTCTTCCAGAAAATGTTATCTTCTACACAGAGGAAATTCTATGTCATGCTAAGTCTGCCACAAAAATATGGCCCTCATCTACCTTCTAGTTATTGTGTGCACCTCCATAATTGTAGTTCTAACTGCCGTCTTCTCTTAACAGGGCCCCCTCAAGAGAATAGCCAGAAAGATCTTACTGATATGTAAAGTAAGCATGTTCTTTGCTCATATAGTCGTGATTTCTGATATTCTTAGGACAAAACTCAAGCTTCTTGCCCTGGTTCACAAAACCCAACATGAACTGATCTTTTAAATTGATTTTATTTTACTATGTCTCCATTCACCATGCTCAAGTCACATTGCTTTTCTTTCTGCCACTAAAATTTCCAAATTAAAAAAAAATCATTTCAGAGGCTCCAATGCTGTTTCTTCTGTCTAGATCTTGACCATCAGATTTTTACATCTTTATTCCAATATGACCTAGCCTTAAACTCAAATGTTCTGCCTCAGGATTCCTTTCCCAACCCTACCTGGAACTGCTCTTCCATCACACACTTCAGAGAACCTCAAATTATCTTTTCTGAACTTACATTTTTAGATTAGCATGCAAAGTAGTAGGCTCCTTATGGTATCCTCACATATATCTGCATTATTGTGCTTTGTTCATATTTGATCTTTTCCTCCCCTCTCTCATACCTCTTCCCTCATCTAGCTGGTCTTCTTTCTTCCACCAATTCATCTTAACTTCTGATTTCTTAATATATATATATATATTTTCTATGACCCTCTCTATTTCCCATATCCTTTAAGATCTCTTCCTCCTCTTGCGAGTTCAATGACTCCCTCACACATATAAACACACACACACACACACACACACAATCTAGGTTCTATATATGAGAGAAAACATGGTATCTGTTTCTTTGATAAAATTATCTTTTTTCTTTTAAAATATTTTATTTATTTATTTGCAAGGAGAGAGAGAGAAAGAGACTGTGTGAATAGGTGTGCCAGGACCTCCTGCCACTGTGAACAAACTCCAGACACATATGTCACTTTGTGCATCTGGCTTTGCATGTGTATAGGGGAATCAAACCCAGGCCATTAAGCTTTGCAAGCAAGTAAGAGCTTTTAACAGCTGAGTCAGTCTCCAACCCCAAATTATTATCTTTTAATGAATTTGCTTATATAGTAATTTCCTTACTCCCTTTCTATTAGAACATACATATACTTTAGGCAGGAGATATGTATCAATTGTCTTCATGTTCTCTTATTTAGAGTCCAGCACATAGTTTTTCCCCAAAAAAACTTCACTAATGGGCTTAATAGGTCAGTATTTCCCTCTTGCATGATTAATGTCTTTTCATAGCTGAAATGGCATGTCACCTGCCTCTAAAGATCAAACTGTGATTTATTTATCAAAGCCTGGGATGAGTCCCAACCTCACCAGTACTACTTATTTAGTCTGTTCCCTTTTTCATTCTGAAGCCCAATCTGCAATTACTTATTAACTAGTTCAGACAACTAAAGCTTAGAGGTCACCCTACTCCTCGCCTATATTCTACCAAAGCTTCCATTATCTCTACAAGCAAATATGACTAATAGTTACAATAGCAACACAGTACATTTTAGTCTCATGGTGAGGACACTTCCTGAAGTGGAATTTTCTGCTTCATTAGAGTAACCTAGAAGCAATGACTATTAGCAGATAGCAGGAGATGAGCTGCTAGACGACACAGGATGTATTCATGATGGTCACAGGAAGGGAACAAGTACTTCCTATTGAATTATTGGAAAGATACACTGAGTGACAAGAGATGGAATTTATTTCATTTTCCCTTATCCTGCCATTGGGTGTCAAAGCCTTTCACTCATTCTACTCTAAAAATCAATTCCATTGAAGGTTTTACCTGTCTCATATAAATGTTAACACTCTGCTTTGACAATTAATGAACATATATTACTTCTATAATACCCTATTACTAATTTTAGAAACTCAATTTATATTTACTTTCATAGTCTATGTTATTAGTAATAAGATTTATTAAAATAAACTCAATGTATGTTTAGTTTAGTGTTGCCTATTTGGTGCTACCTCTGAGCTACACCTATTGGCCCTAGATTTAGTTTTTACTCCTTTTCTCACTCCCTGACATATGATGTTCCCATTCTGTGGCCAACACACAAATGTACCAAGTGCTGGTGATGCATCTAGATCAAACTACAGAATTTCTTCATAGATGAGGCTCGGGGAAAACAGCCAAGTTGGAAAAAGAAGCTATAGCAGTATACTGATTTGCTCATTTTTACTTGTTTATGTTATAAAATAGTAAAAACAGAAACCTTTTTCTTTAGAGATGTTCAACTACATTTTATAATGACTGAGAAAATGTTGGTAGTCTCTATCACAGGACACCTTCTTGTAAAAACTTGAGTGGTTTTAGGTACTGATAGAGATTATGGGGCCCAAAAATAACTCTCGGTTCTTCTAATAGGTCCAACAAAGAATGGGACCCACAGAGAATGAGAAAAAGATATCAGTACTATTCTCATAAAACTTTCTATCTTTTAGACTGCCTTTGTCAGGCTATACTATTTTTTTTTTGCATTCTTAAGCAGGTGATAGTTCTTTTGGAAAGAATAACAGATCCAGAAGTTAGGTTGCATGCTAATGATATCCAGAAGGAGAAATCAAAGTTTATTGTATATTCAAATACAAAATATATCTTCAGACCCAACGTGATAAATGAGTTGTAGGAACATGCATACCCCGTTCATCTGAATATTCTCCCTCAAGTCATTCTGAATATTGAGGATCACTACTTATTACAATGACTTCAAGGACTACTAAAACAATTTACCTACAACTGGAGTCTGACATGCAACTGGAGAGGCTGTGTCTGCATAAAATGAGCTGTTCTTCTTTCTATCACTGTCATCTAAAATGTTAAGTGGATCATGGATGTCACTGTAGGGAGGCAGTGAGCGAACACTGCTGATGACAGAAACGTGTTGATTCACCATTGATCCGACCCTATGGGCCTCTGGGTAGTTTATATTGCTTCCATAGTATCCTAGAACAGAAAATGTTGAGAAAGCACTATTAGTTCATTACAAAAAAAAATTACATGGAGAAAAAAGCAACAATATAATTGGGTATACCCTTAAAAATATCCAACTGGAAATAGTATATCCATATCTTTATTTACTAGAAAATTTGATTTGTGTTTCTATATAATCATGGCTTAGTATATTATTTTGTTGAGTTTTTTTAAAGGAATTGACGTACTAATAATTTTAACAGGTATATCTTGTCATATTTCCTTATTTAAATTAATAAAAAAACTGCCTATGAAGAAAACAAAGCACAGTTAGCCTTTCATGTTCTACTACTTTTAAAATATTATTTTTATTTAAAGATGCATGGTCTTGGGAAAGCCTGGCCTATACCTAGGAGAAAGCATTCCAAGAAGCTACACACAGGCCTACTTCAGTAGCTTAATTAGTCCATATTTTTGGCCAAGTAGGGACTACTGGTTTTGGACCCAACATTAAAAATTTGCAGTTAATTTTATGGAAAAAATATTCTCCACTAAAAATATTTTCAAAGGACAGAACATTCTTCTTTGAACATGTCAAACATAAGGTACATACATTATTTAAAAATCATGTATTTCATTTAGAAAAGCAACCTTAATAAAGCCACAAAAATTAAGGAATGTCCTTATGTGTGGCAAAAATGAGCTTCACATTTCAAAATTCCAGGATTTTTACAAGCCTTATATTAGATGGCATGCTGCTTTACCGAGGTGGTGCTCAAACTCAGATTTTGCTTTATTGCCTTCTAAAAAATCAGAAAAATCTCTTTAAAATTTTTATACCATTAGGTGAATTGGAGGACAGTGTTACTCCTTGGCAGCTTCCAGCTCCAGCAATGCCCAGGAAATTGACATTTCCTGTGTTTAAAAACTGCATACTGTGTGAATCCTGAGTGTGAAGGGGTGGCCCATAGCTGGAAGGTGGCCGGGAATTATATGGAGACCCAGCACAGCTGCCACTGAAGAAGTCTCTAGAAAGCTGTTGTTCAGCCCAGGCCATGCATCGCCCATGCTCTGCACGATGAGGATAGAGGCCTGATGTGGGGTGGGGCTGTGCCCTGAACACAGTCTGATAGTTAGAGTTGGCCCCACAAAAGTCATGATTGGCTTGAGGGAGGGAAGGATAAATAGGCTCCTGGTATGCTGAGCAATGTGCTGGATCTGAGAGCCCCGGGGCTACACTTGGGGGTCTCCCTGCCATTGGCCCTTGGTTAATGACACTTCCTCGGCTTGCCATGGCTGGAGAAATAGGTGGTGTCATCAGATGACCTGCACTCTGTGAAAGCTCCATTTGACCTGGAAAAAAAAACATGTGATTCTTTAGTTAGTGGGTTCAGATCTTTCAAATCATTTGCTAATATATATTCAAACTAAATTTATTCCTACCATACAAAAGTAACAGATTAGAGAAAAACTAAAAGTATATATATATATATATATATATATATATGTATATATATATATTATATGTGCACATATTTTCCCAATCTAGCTCTATTACACAGCAATGGACACGTGGAATTGGTGACCATCAGTGATTATAGTGCTCATGTGTGAAGTGCAATGGAGTTTGAGGCCCACACTGCAGCATAACTAAAAAATAGTTGAATGGGAAATGGTTTGATCATTAGGGTAAAAAGAAAAAGTTCAGCAATGTCAAAGGGAAAGAGAAGCCATCAATGGTGGTAAGAAGCAGTAGACTATGCAAGCCTTAAGATTGGCCAGCCAGGCCAAATGTGCCAACTGGAGCAATGGTGGCATGTCTGTTATGGGGGAAACCAAAGGCTCTCTAAGTGGACTGGAGGCCCACTCCACAGGAGGGAATAAATACATGCCTGGTATTAAAAAACCTAATCAAAAACCTATGGCTGGGGGAGGTCAGGAGCCCTAGGGGAGTAATGCCTGCTGTGGTCTGTCTAAGTGTGTATATTATGCCCACCAAACTGCCGAGTAAGTACTTTTTAATGTTTGCACCAATATAATAATGCTACTCTTGCTTTTGGCTAGAGATGCTTCTCTTTTTAGATGGCAGTGACCACTGAGATGACTTATATAATCAAAGGAAAAGATGATGACATTAAAATAAAAGAGAGACTAGTTGAGAGGGAGAGGGGATATGATGGAGGGTGGATTTGAGAGGGAGAAAGTAGGGGTGGGGAGGGAATTATCGTGGTATAGTGTCTACAATTATGGAAGCTGACAATAAAAATATTTTTTAAAGTCCATGTCTTTAAATCAGTCAATTGAATGCCATGAAAACACCAGTGGTGTTCAATGGGTTTATGAATCCTACCAACTCCCTGGACCCCAGACTTCCCACTGATATCATTAGACTACTGTATTATAAAACTCTTCTAGTTTAAAGATTCCATAAATCCAATCAATTAATGTATATAAATGGATTTCAAAAAGGAGGCAATATGCAGATATTAAAAATATTCTCCAGTAGTTAGTATAAGACACTAAAGATTCAACTGAACCTAGAAGAAAGTTTAGATCAAAGGGTAAAATAATTGTGACATGTAGCCTCACCTGACTGGGTCTACTTTTTAATGGAAAAGTAATATCATGAAAAGCCAAAATTAAATGAATTCAATATTTGAATCCATATCTGCCCCTTTTATGACAAGGTTTTGATCTGCAATCTAGGCTGGCCTTGATTTCATGACGCTCCTGCTCTAAGATTACAAGTGTGAGCCATCATTCCTAAAAGAAGTCAACTTTTTATCTCCAATGCATCTTTAATATTTCATGCATACCTAATCTAGGTTTTATTTTTAGTAAATAAAGGGAACTATTCAAGTTTCTGATATGTTGCTGAGTGTCAAAATGTGGTACCTACATTAATGATGTGAATGGTGGTTGCTAAAATTATAAGTATAAATATTCTAAATTTTAAAAACTATATAAATTTCATAACATAAGATGTTTACTCTTAGAATCCTTAGAGGCTAGGAGTTTTAAGAGAAATGAAGAAGTAAGTACTCTCAGGTGTGCTGAGTACCACAGCCTACCTGTGATTGGCATGTTCTCTGTGCTTGCAGCAGGAAATGGGTGAAGAGCGAGGGGTAAATCTCCAGGCTGACTGGAAGACAGAGGAACATAGGCTGTCTCCACATGGCTTTCATTCTTCACAGCATCACTGGAAACCAAGCTTCCCTTATTGTGGTTGGCCAGAAAGCATGAACTTGGGGAAGCTGTGAAGGCAGCTTTACTTGCATCTGTAAAGATTTTTTTAAGTAAGAAGGGTAAGATTGCTCCCATATCCCTAGTTAATAAGCTTAAGTAAATGACACTGAAAATGGTTTATGGTTGAGTATTGACTCTGGAGACTTGTAAGTAATATATTCCACAGGAACAGGCTGGCAAAGCTTACTTGTAGGTTGTGGAGCTGGTTTGTGTAAGTCAAGTATGTATGTGTATAGGGGTGTTCTGCATGGCACTATACAATCACCTCTGGCGTGAACAGTATTTATAATGCACCCTTTCCTTTGCATATCCATGTCTTTCCTTCTCTAAATTGTAAATTATTTCTACACACCTTAGATACATAGTATACTACATGTGTTGTGTTGAATTACATTGTTTTGTATTATAGTCACTTCTCTAACTTCATCTAAAGGCTCAAATATTGAAATTGTAATGGGGCTTGCTGAGATGGCTTAGTGGTTGAAGGTGCTTGCTTGCAGAGCCTATTGGCCCAGGGTTCAATTGTCTAGCCACCCTGTGAGGCCTGACTTAAAAAGTGACCCAACTATCTGGAGTTCTGTTCCAGTTGCAGTGGTGGGGGACCCTGGTGCAAAACACACACACACACACACAAAATAGATAACGTTTTGTAAACTTAAATATTTTCTAGAAAGAACTTTAAGTACTCTGTTTATAGATGGAAAATAGTGCTTCATTAGTATTAGTATATAATGTTAGCAGTAGCTTAGTAAAAACAATTGACTAGTATAATCCCATCATGCACCTGAAAGTTCTTAAACTTAGATTTAAACAAAGAAATAAGAAAAATGTAGTAGCTTTTTACATTACCGGAATTCTTCATATACTTGTCCAGTAAATTCTGTAACTCCTGCTCCTTGTCATTATTAAATTGAGTCTCCATGGCCAGGAGAATGTACTCGTCAAGAAGCATCCGGATCAAGTGGAAAGAGCCTTGTTTAAGGAAGAGGAAAGAAGGAATTGCATGCATGGGGGGAGAAGAAAAGTTAACTTATCTTTGTGACCATCTCACCACACGTTACAAGGAGCAACTGAAATAAATCCTTGTTGGACTTTAAATGACCTACTAATACAACACGTTTAACTTAGGTCTCCTATCTTGCTGTGTACAGCCATTCAGATCACTATGTGTCCTGCCCTGCCAGCTCTTTGGCCAGTAATTACATCAAAGGAAAATACGGATGAAAGAGAGACATGCTTTATGCTTTAAGAGGGCACACACTGGAGTGTGATAAGCTTTAATCTGGGGAACATGAGCTCTCCTCTGCTCTTTTTCTGTTTACTTTGCACTAAATAATTAGACAATGGCCCACATGGTCAGAAAATATTATCAAGTTAGATGTCTTTCTAGTTTAATATTTGATTTGAATAAAAGTAATGATAATTTTCTTCTGAAAGATATACCTGAGCATTTCAAACTTCTTTTAATTATTCATGAAGAATTCCCAACAGAAGTCTTTTCTTGAATACTGTAATATTTTAAGAAACTTTAAAATATGAGCAAGTCTATTTTGGATAATAGACTCAAAGCACTCTGTTTATCGCTCAACACATAAACTGATTTTATTTCATTCCACTGATCCTTAAAATAAAAACAACTTAGTTAACTGCATCTATTTTATACTGTGAAGGCTTCTTGAAGTGCAATGCATGCCCATAGCTTAGCATGGTAGCTATAAAATAGGGAACTCAGGAAGCGAAGGATAAAGTGGATACACAATTTTTGAAAAATCTACTTTGATTCAGTTGATTTTATGAATCTTGGAGATCAGACAAGATGGTGAAGAAATTTAAGAGTCTTCTAAGTTGCACTTTGGTTCCTAGAGGGCAGCTGTCTATGTCAGGGAAAGATGCCCATTGCTGCTGAGTATTGCTTTGGGGAATAATGTCCTATTTTTTTGTTTTTTGTATGCTTTTTTTCAATCACACAAAAACTACCAAGTACCACTATTCATTATTTGCTATTCCAAGGCAATGTGTTTTAGTGAGATGTGCATCATCTCACTAAAGCACCCGTACAACCTCAAAAGAAAAATACCCTTACTCAATGAGCAGATTGACTTGGACAAAGCCAGAGCTAGCTAAACTGTTTAGTATAACCCTTCATGAACTCTGACTCTAAAACCGCAGCTCATAGCTACCCTTCTCTACTACTATGATATTCACATATGGTTTAAGAAGGAAAAATAAATAGTAACATGTTTTAATATTATTAGGAGAGGTGACCTAGGCAATGAATGATATATTTCAGATTAAATTTTTATTAAACCACACAAGATACCAAAGCTTGATGCGTTGTTCAAGGTGAGATTGTGCATTACTCGAGCACCAAAAAAACTCCACTTTAGCAGAAAGTCTTGAGCTCTCTTCTTTAAAGATCTTCCGTTTTGCTTACTAGTCTAAAAGGAACAAAACAAAACTATAAAATCTGGCACTTCCCTGCTACATGCATCTTATTTTAGATCTACAAATAAATGAAATGTTGGATAAAATGCACAGATGGCATGATATGCTATTTATGTCACCAAATAAAATCATCTGTCCAGAGGCTTTAACTTTAGCCTGCTTTTGTGTCATTTTAAAGGTAGTATTTTTACAGTTTTATTCTTTAATCAAACTACAAAATGAAATGACTTACAAACTACATTTATCATTTTATCTTTTTTGTTAGAGCTTCAAGGCAGACAAGAGGTAAATTGTGAAGCAAAGGTTATAAATTTCTGTGAATGATTAACAGAATCCTCAGGTCCTGAATGATAGCCTGTTTTTTTTTTTCCAGAACAAAAAGTCCTCAAACTCTAATCAATTCCCTTGATATGGAATGGCTCATGCTAACTGGTGATGGAAGTGTTTGTTCTCATTGCCTTGCTTCATGATGGGTGACTTGAAGGTGAAGTGAAAGAGTTGAAGAAGTCAAAAGAAAAACATTGAACCCTGAGATTTTAGAATTAGGAATTGCAAATGTATAAAATCATAATTTTGTCAGCATTTATGGAAATTTGCTTTTAAGGAAAGATCCAGATCTTTCCAGTTCTAAAGTTAATGAACTTTCACTAATGATGTTACTCATATATAACTTTATAGATTCACGGGTAATAAATGTCACCTTGTAACCCTTGACTAGGAAAGGATAAACAGAATTTAATCCATACCTAATACCGTCAAACCTGGCATAATCTTAACTTTGCTATTTAGGCTTTGCTATTTTATAGGGCTTCACAATTTTTTCAAAGCATATTTTTACACTCAGCCTGCTACTTTTTGCACACCACTGAAGAAATTATTGCAAGTCTATTATTTACTTGATAAAAATTTACTTTCTAAATTAGTTAGTAAAGAGTACCTTAATAACTCTCTGTTCTACCACAGTATCCAGCCACTCGATGAAAGCCTCCACTGTGGCATTCTTCTTAAGAAGGTCTTTGAGCTCTTGGAACACAGTGACAGAGTCATCTATCATGTGAAAAAAATTAATAATAGCATCTACTTTGATCCTAACAGAAAACTTTGAGCTACAGGTTATTAATAATTTTAAAGACATAAAAAGGAGGCAAGCAAATAAAGTTAAAAGTGTGTAAGGAAGTACTTTCTTATCCTAAGAACAGTAACAAAAATTCTTAGGGTATTACTCTTCAAAATTATAGTTATCAGTGTATATACCTCAGAATATTCTGAAATATAGCTTTACATATAATATGTACATATATTATTCCTTTTTAATACAGTACTTTCCTTACATGGAATAGAAGAATTGGAAACTAATAAAGTAACCAAGAAAAACTTGTTGGTTTTCTGATTTCTGAAATATCCTTCATCTTTTGCAAATTAAATTCTGAACATCAGAATTGAGCCACTTACATGAAGAACCTCTCAAAAAAAATAAAGGAACAGTTTAGAATTATTGTCCGAAATGGGGAGTGCCACTAAAATACCTCTCAATATTCTACAGTACTTGGCACAGGCTTCTCAATCAAGTTAGCCAAGTGGTACCAATTGTGCCAAGGTTAGGAAATTTTATTAACAAAGTAAACTCACGGGCTGGAGAGATGGCTCAGCGGTTAAGGCACTTGCCTCCAGTGACTAAAGCCCCCAGTTCAATTCCCCAGGACCCACATAAGCCAGGCCCACAAGGTGGTGGCTCTGGTTCTCTCTCTCTCTCTCTCTCTCTCTCTCTCTCTCTCTCTCTCTCTCTCTCTCTCTCTCTCTCTCTCTCTCTCTCTCTCTCTCTCTCTCTCTCTCTCTCTCTCTCTCTCTCTCTCTCTCTCTCTCTCTCCTTGAAACCTTGAAAAATAATTTTA
>PVHP010006916.1:0-22893 GCA_004024765.1 Zapus hudsonius | reverse complement strand
AGAAAAGCCTGGGAGCCAATGCTATTCAAGTCAACCTTTTCAATATCAGATACCATTGAATTCACAACATGCTGGTCAAAAAGAGCTGGCCTGGCAATCTGCACATAGAAATGAAAAAAAAAAAGACACTATATAACATGTACTCTATCTAGAAGAAAGTTTTTGCTGTGAGAAAAAAAATTTCATAAAGGAAAAGAATCAGAACTTATATCTTAAAATTAAAAGCAATACCTGAGACTTGTGGTAACCTCTGTAAAAGATTTGAAAATTCGGTTTTGGATTTAGAAAACTGAAAATGATTTTTTGATACCAAGGTTACAAAAGAAAGATTTTTAAAGCAAGTATTATTGTGGTAGTGAAAGCATACTTAATGGTATGTAGTTCTCTTAATTTATCAGTTTTTATTGTTCCCTATTTAAGAGAAGTAATTAGTAGCAGCTGAAAGTGCATTAGTTTGTGGGTTTGACATGAAATGTCACATGAGCTCACTCTCAAAATTTTAATTTGTCCCAAGTGAAATAACAAGTATTTTGTTGTTTAGATTGCATTAAGATTATTCTTCCCAACAGGCATAGGGGTGCATGCCTTTAATTCCAGCACTTAGGAGGTAGAGGTAGGAGAATCACCATGAGTTTGAGGCCAGCCTGGGACTACAGTGTGAGTTCCAGTTCAGCCTGGGCTAAGATGAAACCCCTCCTCCAAAGCTAACAAACACACAAACAAGATTTTTATTATTTTGTATTCTGAAATAATTTTAAAACATAAAAACATTGCAGAAATAATAAAGATAATTTATATATGCCTTCCACCCATCTTATCATCTCATATAGATATTGCCTATGACCAAAATTAGGAAATTAACATCTATACAGTATTAGTCACTGAAATATAGTTCATAGTTCATCAGTTTTCCCACTAATATCTTCTTTCAATTCTAGCATTTTCTCTAGGATTTCACACTAGATCTTCTTGCTGTCTATTATTTTTCCTTCATTCTGTGAAATAACCTTTTTAATAAATATTTTTATTTTTTGACAATTTCACACATGTATATAATGTATTTTGATCATATTTACTCCTCATTTACCTTATGCCCCTCCTGCTCCTGCTAAAATCTCTGCTTCCCCTTCTTTCAAGTCTTATATTATGTGTGTAGCTCACTGGGTTTAATTACAGTTTCAATATGGTGACTCAAATGCCCCCAGCTGACCCCCATACCTGAGCAAGATGTAAGAAAGATGTTTGTCGTTTCAAAGAAGATACAAATCTTCGCACAATGGGAATTTTCTTGTCAGTTAGGGCTTCTGGCAAGTTTTCCAAAGATGAAACAACCCACTGTTCCCAATTTTTAGCAAAATTTCTTATGTCTGTTAATAAGCTACAAAGAAAACTATGTGTTAGGTACTACACTGTTAAAAATGCATTCACTCTATGCATTTCAATAGAGGCATACTACAAATCTATGCTTCCAAAGCAAGAATTTGAAGCCAAATTTGATTTACCCTAGAGCTATCATTTAATATCTTAATCAAAATGTTCAATTTCCTTAAGATCAAGTTCCTCATCTGTTAAGTTGGAATAAGAATAGTATCTGATAATTGGGTTATTTTGAAAACTGACATAATACAATTCACAGAAAATATTCTGATTAATGCCTGGAATACAGGAGTATTCAATAAACCCTTTATTATTAACTCATAATTCAATTATTTTCTATGAAACATTATTAATAGTAACCAATAATTCAATTATTTTCTATAAAATAAATTTCTGAAAAAATGTAAGTGTTGTCTTGATGTGATATCTTAATTTCTTGGGAAATTCTACTGTGATATCATAATATTTTATGTGTGTAATATTAGTTTAGGATTATATTCTTATCATCCAAATATAATTTTATGAGATGGGTTAGCAAAAACATATTCATTATATATCCAACTTAGAAAATTGAAAATTTGGGCTGTATTTGGCTATGTATCTTATAAACATATATAAATCTAATCCTTATATTTTATTTCTCAGAACCAATCTAATGATCTGGTGCATATGTTGGAGGTAGTAATGTGACATAGGAAAAAGATTGGATAGAGTTTGGGGTCAAACTCTGGGATCTAGGCTCTACTAATTAAAACTAGCTGAGTCTGGGAAGTTAAAATAAATTCTATTTCCTCCCAACTTTCATGTTGGATCATTTTTAGGCCATAGTGTCTACTTTAGAATAAATTTAATGCTGCATTTTTTAGAAATTCCAGTTGTTTAACAAAAAGGAATGGGTTAAATGAAGTACAGTGGTCTTTGGAAGTTGAAAATGCATGCCTCCTCTTAAAAAGAAAGTACTGAGCTATATTAGCTGACATGGTTTTTGCAGTAACTGCCATAGTATTTTCTATGTTTTCATTTCATTTCTTAAAATGTGTATATTCACAGTTTTTCTTATAAAAATGTATGTAAAATAATAATACAGGGCATTAAGAGTTCTGTTTTGAATATAATAAACATGCAAGGTTTGTTGGAAGTAAATTAAATGATTCGTATAAAGTCTTAAAGCCTATACTGTATTTAACAAAAGTCAGAAATTACGACTGTTTTAAACAGTCATGTGACCAAATGTCTGACTCTAAATAAATAGCCATTTTGATATGCCACAGACATGTGTAGGTATATCTTATTTTAGGTAAAGATGATACGCTCAAAGATTATAATTGATAATTAAAAGAAACTATGGACCAATGCCAACAATTATATAATAAATTAAATGGTATAGATATAATGTGTCAAAAATAAAAATTTGTATCAAGCAATATTTGCACAACAAACATGTCCAGCCCTGAATGAATCTGTACCCCCTTTTCTAAATGAATTTTACATGCCAGTTTTCAAGGGAAGTTTTTAGTTTTTTCCCCCAAGATTCTATATTCTCACATAGGAAATGGCTATGTGAAAAATCTGCTACAATTATTTCTTGACTGAAAGGCTATGATTTCATAATGCCACTTTCTGATTTTGCTAGTTGAATCAAAGTTCATCATAAAGTATAAAATTCTGAAGATTATAACAATTTTCCTTACAGATTTAATTATTGGGCTTATTTCCCTTCAATTATCCCCATTTATCTTGTTTGCTTTAAAGAACTTTATTAACACATTGAAGTTTAGTCATGGTTGCATACCATTGTTTTTCATTTTAAGCAGTACATATATTAAAAGGATTTGGGGTTTTGATCTACCAATGTTTGTTCACTGATCTTCAAATACAAGGATTGAATTTTGGATGGCAGAGACAGAAACAGAAAACTACTATTATTTTAAATAAATGAATACACTGCAACCTAATGTTTTCCTTTAACATAGTATAGAAGGCGAAACTGTCATTTTTATCAGACACTGTTTTATTTTACTAATTAATCATACCTTTCAGGCATTTCTTGCATTGTTGTAGGAATGAGTACATCTGTAAGAACCTTAACCAAACAAAAGGGAGTCAAAATAAATCATTAGTGAGTGGTCTAATAACACACTATTTGTTGTCATTTTTTCCATAGCTTCCTAGAAAATAACAATTCTTTTCTAAAAGTCTTTTTTCTATAATAAGTGTGTATGTGAGCTGTATGTGAATGAGTGTGTGAGACGGTAAATCAAGAGACAATGCTGTGCAGGCCCAGTGTTCTTACCTTGTTAATCAAGTACTGCTTTATGGATAAACACTTACCATTCTCTAAGGTGGGACAAAGATCTCACTTAAGCTTAGTTTAACACTGTTCTATTGATGTGTTCACTGTACCTCTGGAGGCCTATGATAAGGAAGAGAACTAAGTTTAATGATACTTGAGCTCTGGGTTTTTGTACTGCACTAAAATAAATAGATCATTGGGGGGATAGGATATGTTTTAAAAGTGTTTATCAGAAGAGCTAAATTAGTTAAAACAGCTTTGCTGGTGACAACTGTAAACATGATCTCCAGGTCTTTTCCATACTCATTCAGAGCTATCTTGAGTCCCCTTTTGTTGCTTCCTCAAATAGTAGCATTGACAGTGCTAATTGAATCTTTTATATTATTATTATTATTATTAATATTATTATTATTATTGGGTTTTTGAGGTTGTGTCTCCCTCATTGAATCTGTTTTTTGTGAATATTGGTATTTATTCAAACAATACAGTCTTGCTCTCCTTTGTTCTTCTTCAAAGACCAAGAATACTTCACAATTAGCCCAACATTGTCTTTGAGCTGAAGAGTAATTGAGCAGAACATAAAAATGTGAACCGCTGCCTTGCCATTCCTTATATGCAAGACAAGATGTGAGATCTTCATTTACAAAGCTGCTTCTGGACAACCTACCCAACACCTACTTTACTTTTTTGCCAAGCTCACAACCAGAGAGGCAACTAGCCTGGGTTTTCTTCATGCTTGGGTTTTCTTATAGACTTAAGATTTCTTTTTTAAAGGAAAGCTTTTGTTATCCTTTATGGAAATTTGTCAGAAAAATGGCAGACTTACTTAAAAGTGTTCACATTGCAATATAATTTTATCCCTCCATATGGGTCTTGTTGCTGCTCATCCAGGGAATTGACACCTTTTCCACTAAATAATTGGTTAGATCAACAATGATTGCTTACAGGGTCAGCCAGCTTGTCTTCCTAGGGTCACTTTGTGACACTTGTGAAGACATTTGTGGCTACTTGTTTGGTTAAGAACAATATGGAGGCAGGCAGAGCATGATGGCAGACGAGTAGCAGCCTCACCAGACTCTCTCCATAAAAGTTTGATTTTCAAGCTGGGATCCAAACCTTGGACACCAGCTGGCCCTGAACCCAAGTCTACCATCTCCCCAGCTCTAGAACCAGCCGGGACAGGATTCTCCAGAGGAGTTCTGCTCTGCAGAGGAACAGAGAGACGCCCTTCCCCCATCCCAAGCTCCCACCATCACCAATGACTCCTCTCCAGTGCTTCCCGAGCCCCGGCTGAGCACCTTTCCCTCCCAGGGCCCCCTTCTTCCAGACTCCCTCCAGCTATTCTTGGGCGCACTTCTCCCTGAGAACTCACACACACACATACACAGGCAGACCTGCTCCTGTGGCAAACTGAACTAGCTCGGTTCCGAGAGCCCAACCCGGACCACAGCTTCCAGGTGAGGCCAGGCCTCAGGCACCTGGGAACCTCTGCCAGTGCACGGAGGGCAGAGGCCCTGCCAGTGGGGCACAGGTGGCTTCTACAGGCACCAGGGACCACGCACCATTGACAGGAGGGCACAGTCAGGTGAGAAAACACTGGGCTCTATAGTTTGGGGGGGCTGAGGCTGTTTCTACTGAAGCATACCAACTGGGGACATGGGCCTATGTGGTAGCTCTAAGACTAAACAGTCACATACAGAGGGATCCAGACAGGTAAAGATCTAAGCCTGTCTGGGGACAGAACACCCCAACAGGGAAGACCTTTGTTTAAGATCAAACCTGGTGATCTTTCCACTGGAAGCAAAGTGGGCTGAACAGAACTCCCCAGGGTGCCTGAGTCCCACTACCCTACCTAGACATGGGAAGAAATCAAAGGAAAAACCCACAGAAATCAAAAATGGAACTCCCCAACCCAGGGCCCCTAGTGCCATGATGGAACAGGAATGTGGCAAAGAAGTAGAGGCAGCACATACACAATTGTAAAGAGAGAAATATATGACTCCTGACCACAACTGCAATGCAAACATGAAGCAGGTAATGGCAGATATGGAAATTATGAGAAAAGACATGAATGAGATGAAGCTTACCAACTCAAGCATGGACTCCAGACTGAATTTAATGGAGAGAAATATGAATGAATTCAGAAACACAAAAAGTGAATTGAAGGTGAACCAACTAAGGGAGGAGCTAGACAATCAATTGATTGAATTTGATGAGAAATTAAAAAAACTTAAAAATGATTATCAGGAATCCCAAGCAAAAACAAAAATAGATTGAAAATTGGATGTCACCAAAGAATTGGATACTAAAAACAAAATTATAGCAGAAACCAATAATGAAAAGGATATGTTAAAAACCTCCCTTAAATCAATCAATCCCAGAGTTGACAATCTGGAGGACAGACTCTCAGAAGTTGAAGACAAGTCAGAAGGAATTAATGAGGATGTCAGGTTTCAAAAAAGTCAAGAAATCAAGTGAGAAAAATTTGAGGGATCTATGGGATACCATAAAGAGGCCCAATATTAGAATCATGGGGATCCCAGAGGAAGAAGAAGCATAGGCTAAGGACATAGGAAATATCTTCAACAGAAATATTCAAGAAAACTTTCCCTATCTAACAAGAGAAAGCCCACTCAACTTTAAAGGGGCCCAGATGACTCCTAAAAGACAGGACATGAAGAGGAATTCTCCAAGACACATTTTACTTAAGATGAATAACATAGAAACCAAAGAGAAAATACTCAAAGCTGCTAGAGAAAAGCAAACCATAACTTATAAAGGAAAGCCATCAGACTTACCTCAAACTTCTCATTAGAAACCATGAAATCCAGAAGGGCTTGGAATAATACTTTTCAGGGCCTAAAGTAGTATGGCTTTCAACCTAGACTACTATACCCAGCAAAGCTATCCCTCATGATAGATGGAGAAGTGAAAGTGTTCCATGAAGTAAACCACCTCTATGACTATTTGAAAACAAAGCCAAAATTTCAGAAGATCCTGCAAGTGATATCCCACACAGAAGAAACAAGAAATCTACCTCAGAAGAGTATCAGAGATCAGACACGACAATCATAGTCAGTGTGCTAATAACAGCAGCACAGACAACAACCCACATTAACCCTTCATCATGGCAAGACTTAAAGCAACCCTCACAGTTATATCACTGAATATAAACGGACTTAACTCCCGTATAAAAAGACACAGAATTGCAGGGTGGCTCAGAAAAATGGACTCTTCCATCTGCTGCCTTCAGGAAACGTACTTTACTTCTGAAGACAGAAATCTTCTTGGAGTAAAAGGATGGAAAACAGTTTATCAGGCATGTGGAAGTAAAAAGCAAGCAGGTGTGGCTACATTAATCTCTGACAAAATAGACTTTACACCAAAATCAATTAAAAAGGATAAGGAACATCACTTCTTACTCATCAAAGGAATCATCCAGCAGGAAGATATCACCATCATTAACATATATGCACCAAATTCGGGTGCAACACAGTTCATAAAGGAAACCCTACTCAAAAATAAGGCAAAAATAGACTCTAATTCCATCATAGTAGGTGACTTTAATACACCTCTCACAGCTCTAGACAAATCAACCAAACAGAAGATCAGCAGGGACAAAATGGAGCTTAATGACACCATTAACCAGCTGGGGATAACAGATATTTACAGAACGTTCTACCCCCAAGACACAGAATATACATTCTTCTCAGCAGCGCATGGGACTTTTTCTAAAATTGATCACATCTTATGTCACAAAACCTCCCTAAACAAATTGAGGAAGATCGATGTAGTTCCTTGGAACATATCAGACCATAGTGCAATAATGATAGAAGTTAACAATGGAACAGGATCCAGAAAATACACAAAGTACTGGCACCTGAATAATTCGCTCCTAAAAAAATGATTGCATCATCCAAGATATAAAACAGGAAATTCAGAATTTCCTAGTATTAAATGATGACGATAACACATCATATCAGAACTTATGGGAAACACAATGAAGGCAGTCCTGAGGGGAAAGATAATTGCGCTAAATGCCTTCATATCAAAGACAGAGAGGTCTCTAATCAATCACATAACCACCACCTAAGATCATTGGAACAGACGGAAAAAGCTAACCCAAGGAGCTCAATACAAAAGGAAATACTTAAAATTAGAGCTGAGATTAATGAATTGGAAATAAAGAAAACAATTTAAAGAATAGATGAATCAAAGAGTTGGTTCTTTGAAAAGTTAATAAGATCGACAAACCCCAGGCCAATCTAATCAAACGAAGAAATGAGAAAGCCCAAATCAACAAAATCAGAAAGGACAATGATGAGATCTCAACAGATCCCGAAGAGATTGGAAGTATCATCAGGTCATACTTCCAAAACGTTTACTCCACAAAATTAGAGAACCTGGAAAAAATGGATAAGTTTTTGGACACCTACCAACTGCCAAAGCTTAACCCAGAGCAGATAAAAGCACTAAATAAACCTATCACATGCGCAGATATTGAAGATGTAATCAAAAACTTTTCCAAAAGGAAAATCCCAAGACCAGATGGTTTTGTCAGCTGAATTCTACCAAGTCTTCATCACAGAGCTGAAAGTACTCTTTCTGAAGCTTGTTAGAAGCATGGAAAAAGAGAGAAGGCTACCAAACACCTTCTATGAAGCTACCATTACCCTAATCCCCAAACCAGGCAAGGATGCAACAAGAAAAGAGAACTATAGACCCATATCTCTGATGAACTTAGATGCAAAAATCCTGAAAAAATTCCTAGCAAGCCAGATACAACGCTACATCAAAAATATTATCCACCCTGACCAAGTTGGCTTTACCTAAGAGATGCAGGGATGGTTCAACATACGCAAGTCGATAAATATAATACATCACATTAATCGGCTCAAACACAAAAACCACATGGTTATCTCAATAGATGCAGAGAAGGCTTTTGGCAAAATTCAACACCTCTTCATTTTCAAAGCTCTCGAAAGAATAGGCATAGATGGCCTATTACTCAATTTAATAAACACAAGTTACAAAACTCCTAAAGCACATATCATTCTCAATGGGGAACGACTCAAGAAGTTCCCACTCAATTCAGGAAGAAGACAAGGCTGCCCACTCTCACCACTGCTCTTTAACATAGTGCTTGAAGTTCTAGCCCAAGCAATTAGACAAGAGAAGGGCATAAAAGGGATACAAATCGGAAAGGAAGAAATTAAACTATCCCTCTTTCCAGATGACATGATCCTCTATATATCAGACCCAAAGAATAGTATCAGTAACCTCTTGAAGGTGACTAATGCCTTCAGCAACGTGGCAGGATACAAAATTAACACACAAAAATCAGTAGCCTTTATATATGCAGAAGACAAGCAAACAGAAAAAGACATCAGAAAGACTGTCCCATTTTCTATAGCCTCAAAGAAAGTCAAATACCTTGGAATATCACTAACCAAGGTTGTAAAGGACTTATATAAGGAAAATATTGAAACACTCAAGAAGGAAATAGAGGAGAATGTTAGAAGATGGAAAGATATTGCAAGATCATGGATAGGGAGAATCAATATAGTAAAAATGGCAATCCTGCCAAAAGCGATTTACAGATTCAATGTTATGCCGATAAATTCCCAACCTCTTTCTTCACAGACATAGAAAAAATAATCTCTAAATTTTTTAGAAGGACAAAAGACCTCGGATAGCCAAAACTATTCTAAGAAAAAATCCCACTCAGGACGTATCACCATGCCTGACTTCAAAACATACTACAAAGTCTTAGTAACTAAAACAGCATGGTACTGGCATAAAAACAGAAAGACAGATCAGTGGAACAGAATTGAAGACCGAGCTTTAAATGGAAGTAACATCACTTATTTGGTCTTTGACAAGGGGGCCAACAATGTATGCTGGGCCAAAGATAGCATCTTCAACAAATGGTGCTGGAGGAATTGGATAATCGTGTGTAAAAAAAAAGAAAATAGACCCAATCCTTTCACCATGCACAAAAATCAACTCCAAATGAATCAAAGACCTCAATATAAATCCTGTAACCCTGAACACCGTGGAAGAAAAAATAGGGGGAATTCTACATGAAATAGGAATAGGGAAAAATTTCCTGAGCAAATCTCCAGCAGACCAGGAAATGCAACAATCATTTAACCAATGGGACCTGATTAGGCTCAAAAGCTTCTATACAGACAAACAAATCATACTCAAAGCCAATACACCCCCATCAAACTGGGAGATGATCTTTACCAGCTATAACTCAGACAAAGGTCTAATCTCCAGATCTTAGAGATAACTCAAAAAAATATATAATAAAATCTCAAACAACCCCCTCACAAAATGGAACACTGATCACAACAGAGAATTCACAGAGGAGGAAACACAAATGGCCTTGACTCATTTAAGAAAGTGCTCAGCATCCTTAAGCATCAAGGAAATGCAAATCAAAACCACAATGAGATACCATCTTGCTCCTGTCAGAATGGCAATCATAAAAAAACCAACAACAATCATTGCTGTCGAGGATGCGAGGAAAAAGAAACCCTCATTCACTGCTGGTGGGATTGCAAACTCGTTCAACCACTATGGAAAGCAGTGTGGAGACTCCTAGATAGAATGGACATAGAACTACCAATGGACCCAGCTATCCCTCTAATAGGCATCTACCCAGAAGATGCCACATCTCAATGCAGAAAATTTTGTACAATTATATTTATAGCAGCTCAATTGATAAAAGCCAAGAATTTGAATCAACCCAAATGCCCATCCATGGAGGAATGGACAGCGAATCTGTGGTATATTTACATGATGGAATTCAACTCAGCTGAAAGGAAAAATTACATATCGAAATTTAGGAAAAAATGGTCTGACTTCGAGCAGATCTTACTAAGAGAACACACAAAAGAACAGAGAATTGAATGCTGCATATTCTTCCTCATATGTGGTCCTTAACCAGGATACCTGTTTTCTTTATGCAGACAAGAAGAAAGAACTGAGAGGTTATAAATGTGGGGTAAGGGAAGGGGGGAGGGAAATGGCTCAAACATGAGGCCAAACCAAATTAGGTTCAAAAACATAAAATTCTCACGAGCATACTGTAACCTAAAGAGTAAGTAGTGGGCATCAACTGGTAAGAGGGGCCATGAGTAGTAGAGGAGAATGTCTAAGCCTGTGAACAATTGAGCAGTCTGACAGCCCAGGCTCCCAGCCACCAGTTCCTTCCCTCACTGAGCTGTTGAACAAAGTGACCCATGATGTTCTAAAAACAAGACAGAATTCTGTCAATGCTCTTGAATGCCTTCCACAGGCCTGAGGCAAAAACCCGTTGCTGAAGAAACAACAGAATACCATCATTCAGCATTGAGAGACTCTTCGAGGCCTGGAATGGTAACCAGCTCCCAGATGGCAGTAAGTGCAGTGCTGGAAGACACTACACAAGCTGCCAGGGGAAGCTGAACAACGACAGCTTGTGAAAACAGACCACTGGCATGAAACACAGTCTGAGGCCATGAGTAGTCTGACCACACCTCCTACTGGGAGAGAAAAGGAAAGCAAGAAAGGAGCACGTGTGCAATGGAGGAGCCTGCGCCTGGGGGAGACAATCAACAGCTATTAAATTTGGCCAAATATTCCACTCAGTGAGGGAGAACCCTTGATTGGAACCGGGGATTCAGGGCGATATGCACCGGATCCCATACTCTTGGGCTCCCAAAAAAAGATGCACTATGCAAGCCTCAGATGGGGAGGCTACTAATAATAGAAGCTAGGTAATCCAGAATGGTGTATATTTGTTAACATATACTGATCTCACTCTCCGATGGAGATTGTGTTTGTATTTTTCAGGATGCAGCGAGAGAGCTGTGGCCCATATAACCCTACCAACCGAATGCAGGCAGAAAGCTGATATCCTGGCAAGAGATGAGCCACCACCGACATATCGTGGAGGATCCATATGGAACCCTGCAAAGAAGGACGGGATGAACAAGGGACCCACAGCCACAGCCATTCAATCAACTCAGGAGAAGCCAGTGAGACAGAAACCAATGATTCTCGACACAAAAACCCCTAAGCTCAGAACATTAAAACATCCTTGATACTCACCCACCACGACTCAGGGAACTGAGTGGAAGAGGAGGCAGAAAAATTGTGAGAGCCATGGTGGGGGAGAATTTCAGAAGCATGGCACCCCTCAGTAACAACACACTTGGGTCAGGAGAACCCGGCTGAATACTAGGCTATCCATGGTCCCCTACCACAAAGACTGATACAGATGGCCCACGGAGGAAGATATCCAGCTGACTGGCGATGGGGAAGGGAGGCAATGAGGAATTGCGGATAACAACTCATTGTTGGCCCACTAAACAATGTAACTCATTATGGACTATGTATATAAAGATCAATATGGAACATTAATGTACTGAGTCAGAGGTTTTCAAAATGTTCAAGCTATCAATCCTATTAGGGTGCCTAGTTCTACTTTTCCCTAAAACATTGATATTGTGAAATAGACATACTGTTAAAATACTTCAAGAGCTGTTAAAAAATCAATGAATTTTTCATATATTAACGGTGCCACATTTTTAATCTCACTTAGCTCTTTTACTTAATGTGAATTTCTTTTAAAATACAAAAACATTCATTGTTTTCTTATCAGAAGAACTGCTCCCATACTTCTCTACAGAAATAACAAATTTGCTATTTATTGTTATAAGAAGTCAGATAGAATGTTACCTAAAGAAATAAATCTTTCAGGCTGGAGATATGGCTCAGTGGTTGTGGCCCTTGTCTCCAGTGCCTAAGGCCCCCAGTTTGATTCCCCAGTACCCACATGGGCCAGATCCACAAGGTGGTGGCCTTGGTGCTCTCTCTCTCTCTCTCTCTCTCTCTCTCTCTCTCTCTCTCTCTCTCTCTCTCTCTCTCTCATCATCTATTTCCTGTATCTCTCTGCTTGAAAATGAATAAATAAAATATTTTTAAAAATGAAATAAATGTTTCATGTTTAAGAAACTTTAAAGTGCTTACCTTATAAAGAATTGAGTCACAAACACAGAAAATGTCAATGATAACAGGATTTTCAAGCAGGGGGAGAAGATGGTCAGGCATTCCTTGCCAAAAGTGTTGTAAGAAATGCTGGATCTAGTTGCAGAGCAAAGTACATTGAACTTGTTAAGAAAAGGACATGAACTTTTGTGTAATACAGTAAAGAAAATATTCTTTGTAAACCTTACCTCCTCAAAGTTTCCATTAATTGCATTGTCTAGGATACACTGGCAGTGAGTTTTGTACATCACTATGAGAGTATCAACCTATTTTAAGAAGAAAAAACTTAACTTTATTTTAATGCTGTCTTTATTTGTTCCACATGCGTTTTTAAGCTTCTGTTGTATACCAGGCATTTTATCAATGTTGAAACTTTATTTCAAAAAGTTTACTATCTCTGTGAAGGGAAAAGTCAGGTAAATTGATGGTTACAGTGTGAAACAGGAAGGACTTTTAAAGGTAGTTGTGTGAATAGCTGTTAGCTAAAGCATCTTAATTTTATGCCTAATAAGAAATGTACCCTTGGGGGCTGGAGCATGATGGAGGACAAGTAGCAGCCTTGCCTGGACTCTCTCAGTAAAGGTTTGACTTTCCAGCTTGGATCCAAACCCCGGACACCAGCTGGCCCTGAACCCAAGCCTACCGTCTCCCCACCTCGGGCACCAGCCTGGACAGGGTTCTCCAGCAGCTTTCTGCTCTGCAGAGGAACAGAGAGCCGCCCTTCCCCCACCCCAAGCTCCCACCATCACCATTGTCTCCTGGCAGGCGCTTCCTGAGCCCTTGCCAGCTGTGCACCTATCCATCCTGGGGGGCCCCCTCCCACCAGCACCCAATCCTTGGATGCAGTTCTCTCCGCGAACCCCCCCAACACACACACAGGCAGACATGCTTCTAGGGCAAACTGACCTAGCTCGCTTCTGGAAACCCACTTCGGAGAGCAGCGGCGGGCGGGGCCAGGCCTGTGGCAGATACCTGGAAACCGCTGCCACTGCTGGGAGGGCAGAGGCCAGTTCAGGAAAGGACCACGTGCCACTGCAGGGAGGCCACAGGTGACTTCGGCAGGCACCAGGGACCGTGTGCCACTGAAGGGAGGACACAGCAAACAGGCTGAACAGCACTCCCCAGGGTGTCTGAGTCCCACTCCCCTACTTGGTCATGGGCAGAAACCAACGAAAAATACCAACAGAAATCAAAGACGCAACTCCCCAACTCAGGGACCCTAGTCCCATTATGGAACAGGAAAGTGGCAAGGAAGTAGAGGCAGCACATATGCAATCGCAAAGAGAGAATAATATGACTCCTGACCACAACTGCAATGCACACATGAAGCAGGTAATGGCAGATATGGAAATTATGAGAAAAGACATGAATGAGATAAAGGTATCTAACTCAAACATAGTCTCCAGAATGGATTTAATGGAGAGAAATATGAATGAATTCAGAAACACATTAAGAGAATTGAAGATTAATCAACTAAGGGAGGAACTAGACAATCAATTGATCATATTTGATAAGGACTTCAGAAAACTTAAAAATGATTTTCAGGAATCCCAAGCAAAAACAAAAATAAACTAGAAATTGGATCTCACCAAAGAATTGGAGACTATAAACAAAATTATAGCAGAAACCAAAAATTAAATGAAGTTGTTAAAAACCTCCCTTGAATCAATCAGTCCCAGAGTTGACAATCTGGAGGACAGAATATCAGAAGTTGAAGACAAGTCAGAAGGAATTAATAAGGATGTTATAGGCTTCAATAAATTCAAGAAATCAAGTGAGCAAAATTTGACTGATCTATGGGATACCATAAAGAAGCCCAATATTAGATCATGGGGATCCCAGGGGGGAGAAGAAGCACAGGCTAAGGGCATAGGAAATATTTTCAACAGAATTATTCAAGAAAACTTTCCCTATCTAATAAGAGAAAGCACACTCAACTTTCAAGGGGCCCAGAGGACTCCAAACAGACAGGACATGAAGAGGAATTCTGCAAGACACATTTTAATTAAGATGCCTAACATAGAAAGCAAAGAGAAAATACTCAAAGCTGCTAGAGAAAAGCAAACCATAACTTATAAAGGAAAATCCATAAGACTTACCTCAGACTTCTCATTAAAAACCATGAAAGCCAGAAGGGCTTGGAATAATACTTTTCAGGGTCTAAAGAATTGTGGATTTCAACCTAGACTACTGTACCCAGCAAATCTATCCCTCATAATAGATGGAGAAGTGAAAGTGTTCCATGAAGTAAAACAGCTCTACGACTATTTGAAAACAAAGCCAAAATTTCAGAAGATCCTACAAGAGATACCCCACACAGAAGAAACAAGAAATCTACCTCAGAAAAGTATCAGAGATCAGACACAACAATCACAGTCAGTGTGCTAATAACAGCAGCACAGACAACAACCCCCATTAACCCTTTATCATGGCAGGGCTTAAAGCAAACCTCACATTTATATCACTGAATATTAATGGACTTAATTCCCCTATAAAAAGACACAGACTTGCAGGGTGGCTCAGAAAAATGTACCCTTCCATCTGCTGCCTTCAGGAAATGCACTTCACCTCTCAAGACAGCAATCTTCTTAGAGTAAAAGGATGGAAAACATTTTATCAGGCAAGTGGAAGTAAAAAGCAAGCAAGTGTGGCTACATTAATCTCTGACAAAATAGACTTTACACCAAAATCAATTAAAAGGATAATGATTATCACTTCTTACTCATCAAAGGAATGGTCCAACAGAAAGATATCACTATCATTAACATATATGCACCAAATGTGGGTGCAACACAGTTCATAAAGGAAACTCTACTCAAAAATAAAGCAGAAATAGACTCTAATTCTATCATAGTAGGAGACTTTAATACACCTCTATCAGCTCTAGACAGATCAAGCAAACAGAAGATCAGCAGGGACATAACGGAGCTCAATAACACCATTGACCAGTTGGGGATAACAGATATTTACAGAACATTCTACCCCAAAGACACAGAATATACATTCTTCTCAGCAGCGCATGGGACTTTTTCTAAAATTGATCACATCTTAGGTCACAAATCTTCCCTAAACAAATTCAGGAAGATTGATGTAGTTCCTTGCATCATATCAGACCATAGTGCATTAAAAGCAGTAATTAACAATGTAACAGGATCCAGAAAATACACAAAGTACTGGTGCCTGAATAATTCGCTCCTAAAAAATGACCGGGTCATCAAAGAAATAAAACAGGAAATTCAGAATTTCCTAGTAATAAAAGATGACAATAACACATCTTATCAGAACTTGCGGGACGCAATGAAGGCAGTCCTGAGGCGAAAGTTCATTGCACTAAATGCCTTCATATCAAAGACAGAGAGGTCTCAAATCAATCGCCTAACCACCCATCTAAGATCATTTGAACAGATGGAAAAAGCTAACCCAAGGAGCTCAATACAAAAGGAAATACTTAAAATCAGAGCTGAGATTAATGAATTGGAAATAAAGAAAACAATTTTAAAAATGGATAAATCAAAGAGTTGGTTCTTTGAAAAAGTTAATAAGATCGACAAACCCCAGGCCAATCTAATCAAACGAAGAAATGAGAAAGCCCAAATCAACAAAATCAGAAAGGACAATGATGAGATCTCAACAGATCCCGAAGAGATTGGACATCCTGAAGACGTTGGAAGAATCATCAGGTCATACTTCCAAAACGTTTACTCCACAAAATTAGAGAACCTGGAAAAAATGGATAAGTTTTTGGACACCTACCAACTGCCAAAGCTTAACCAAGAGCAGATAAAAGCACTAAATAAACCTATCACATCCACAGAGATTGAAGATGTAATCAAAAACCTTCCCAAACGGAAAAGCCCAGGACCCAGGTTTCTCAGATAAATTCTACCAAGCCTTCATCACAGAGCTGAAACCACTCTTTCTGAAGCTTGTTAGAAGCATAGAAAGAGAGGGAAGGCTTCCAAACACCTTCTATGAAGCTACCATTACCCTAATCCCCAAACCAGGCAAGGATGCAACAAGAAAAGAGAACTATAGACCCATATATCTGATGAACTTAGATGCAAAAATCCTGAACAAAGTCCTAGCAACCCGGATACAACACTGCATCAAAAATTAATAACAAAAACCCAAAATGCCCCCTCACAAAATGGGGTACTGATCTCAACAGAGAATTAACAGAGGAGGAAACACAAATGTCCTTGACTCATCTAAGAAAGTGCTCAGCATCCTTAAGCATCAGGGAAATGCAAATCAAAACCACAATGAGATGTGGTATATTTACATGATGGAATTCTACTCAGCTGAATGCAAAAATGAAATATCGAAATTTAGGAAAAAATGGTCTGACTTTAAGCAGATCTTACTAAGCGAACACTCAAAAGAACAGAGAATTGAACACAGCATACTCTCCCTCATATGTGGTCCTTAACCAGGATAACCATTATATTTATGCAGACTAGTAAAAATAAGTGAGAGGTTAAGAATGAGGTGTAAGTGAAGGGGGTAGGGGAATGGCTTAAGCATGAGGCTAAACTAAATTAGGTTCAAAAACATAAAATCCTCAGGAGCATACTGTAACCTAAAAAGTAAGTAGTGGGCATCAACTGGTAAGAGGGGCCATGAGTAGTAGGGGAGAATCTCTAAGTCTGTGAATAATTAAACAGTCTGACAGCCCTGGGTCCCAGCTACTGGTTCCTTCCCTCACTGAGCTTTTGACCAAAGTGACCCATGAGGTTACAAAAACAAGACAGAATTCTGTCTAGGCTCTTGAACGCCCTCCCCAGGCCTGAGGCAAAACCCTGTTGTTGAAGAAACCACAGAATGCCATCAATTAGCATCGAGAGATCCTTTGAGGTCTGGAATGGCAACCAGCCCCCAGATGGCAGTTAGTGCAGTTCTGGTAGGCACTACACAACATGCCAGGGGTAGCTGATCAATAACAGCTGCAGTAAACAGACCACTGGCATGAAACACAGTCTGAGGCCATGAGTAGGCTGACCACATCTCCTACTGGGAAAGAACAGCAAACCAAGAAAGGAGCACTTGTGCAATGGAGGAGCCTGAGCCTGGGGGAGACAATCAACAGTTTTTAAATTTGGCCAAATATTCCACTCAGTGAGGGGGAACCCTTGAATGGAACTGGGGATTCAGGGCAATATACACCGGATCCCACACTCTTGGGCTCCCAAGAAAAGATGCACTATGCAAGTGACTGACGGGGAGGCTACTAAAAATAGAAGCTTGGTAATCCTGAATGGTGTATGTTTGTTAGCCTATACTGACCTCACTCTCCGATGGAGATTGTGTTTGTATTTTTCAGGATGCAGTGAGAGATCTGTTGCCCATATAACCTTACCAACCGACTGCATGCAGAAAGCTGAGGTCCTGGCAAGAGATGAGCCACCACAATCATATCGTGGAGGATCCATATGGAACCCTCAGAGAATGACAGGATGAACAAGAGACCTACAGCCACATCCATTCAATCAACTCACAATAAGCCAGTGAGACAGAAACCAACGATTCTAGACACAAAAACCCATAAGCTCACAACATTAAAGCATCCTTAATACTCACCCATCAAAACTCAGGGAACTGAGCGGAAGAGGAGGCGAAGATTGTTAGAGCCGTGGTGGGGAGACTATCCAGAGGCATGGCACCCCTCAATAACAACACAGTTGGGTCAAGAGAACCTGGCTGAATACTAGGCTATCCATGGTCCCCTACCACAAAGACTGATACAGATGGCCCACAGAGGAAGATATCCAGATGACTGGGGTTGGGGAAGGGGGCAATGAGGAATTGGGGATAACAACTCATTGTTGGCCCACTAAACAATGTAACTCATTATGGACAATAAAAAAAGGCTATTAAAAGAAAAAGAAATGTATCCTTTATTGAAATAATGAAAATAAGATGTCAAAATCCATCAAGACTTCAAAAAGTTTTATTAATTGGATGATTGTAGCAGTATGACATAGTAGTGTCCTGCTTTGATTTTGGAGTCAGCTGAACCTAAGTGCCCCATCACACTACATAACCAGGCAATTATGACTGTGCAAGTTGCTTTGTTTCTAAGCCCCAAGCTGTTATCTTTAAGTAAGTAGTAATAATGTGTTATCATATGGTATTAAGAAAGTCAAAAGAAGCAGAATGTCATAATGTATAACTCTTCTTGGAACAATAAGATAAGACTTCGCTGAGCATTATCTAGAATTAGCAATAGTGTGAGTGATGCACGTAACAATGTTTTCCAAGCACTGATTGTACACTATGAACAGACTATACTTTCAAGTTACTAGGATATTTGAATTACAAAGTTTTAAAAGTTTAAAAACCTAGGATGGGGTTTGGCTCAGTGGGAGAGTGTTTAACATGCCTGAGGCCATGGGTTCAATCCACCAATTTGTTGTTGTTGTTTTTGAGGTAGGGTCTCACTCTAACCCAGGCTGATCTGGAACTCACTCTGTAGTCCCAGGCTTGACTCAAACTCACAGCCATCCTCCTATCTCTGCCTCCTGAGTTCTAGGATGAAAGGCATGCACAACTATACCCAGCTAAATTCTTTTAAAGTAAAATATATATATAGTCTAAAAGTTGTAATTGATTGAAATCATATCATTTTCAAGCCTCTTAATATTCAAACTAAAAATAATGTGTCATTGTCAGAAATGTCCCTAGTTGTTACTGAGTATAGGTGACACATAAAAAGAAGCCTGACTAAGACATAGATGAAATCTGTCTTGGATCTGAATACTAGCTCTAATTTGGAGCTTATTAGCTATGTGGTATGGGGTAAGCAAGGGGCAAGCATTGATGTGACCATTTTTCTCAATTGTGAACCTGACATATTACTGAGCATATAATGGGTCATTACAAGGATTAAATGAATTAAGAAATATAAAGTAGTATATGGTAAGAAATTGATGGTTGCTGGCTATTTTGATCCCATGAGCATGTAGGAAAATGGTGATGACATCTTAACCTAGCACTTCACATTCTTCCCTGTCCTCCTATGACAGCCACATCTTTGTGGTCTAGTGTGTTGTGCTGCTAAATAATGATGATGTGCAAATTTCTCATCTCCTTCCGCAAAGTTATGTTGATGACAGGATGTCTCTAGAAGGATAGGTTTTGATCCATGCAAATTAGATTTCTCTATAGGCAAGGCTAGTATTGTTTTTAGGTGGGTCAATTATGACATACTTTTTAAATGAAAATAAGTACAACACGAAAGATAGAAAAGTCATAATGATTATGAAAAACTTACCTTTGAGACTATTAGGAATAGGAAGGGCATCCTCAGGAACAAGAAAGTGGGATACGGGTTGGTAAAGAGGGGATAAACACTATCAAAATATATATGCATGAACATGTCATAATGAAATTAACTATTTTGTATAAGCTAGTAAAAATTCACCCTTTGAGCCCAAAACTCTAACATAAAGCTCTATTTATTTTTTGTCAAATGAGACACTTCATACATAAATCATCAAAATTTAAATTGGTTAGTGTTTTATGTATTTAATTACTATTTTAATGTCTTAGACAATAAACTTTAACTGTAGGATATTAGCATTCTTTATATACATTAGTGTACTTGATTTTCTGAAAGTACACATAGACAGGACAGATAGGGTCAGCTCCAGTAGAGGCAGTGAGTATGTGGCCCCCTTGAGTGACAGTATGAGTGCATGAGAGAGTGGTCCCCAGGTTCAGTAAGCACGTTTCATAAGAATCAGCTTCGTACCGAGTGCCTCCAATCTGTCTTCATGAAATGGGTACTTCAAGTGCTTCAGCCCACACTCTTTCTAGGAACTGAACAGTTTCCTGGGGATTATGGCTTCTAGACAGAAATGGAGAAGGACTTCGCTGTCCTTTAGGCATAAAAGGGGAGTGGCAGTCCCCATAGCTCAAGAGGGAGTCCACTGGAAAAGAACTTAGAAGCGGGGGGTCATATAAACACCTTTCAAGTTGGCAGGTAAGAAATAACTTGAAGGCTAGCAGTGAAACTGAAATAAGCTAACACATGTTCTTCATCTCTTTTTTTTGTCATCTCTCTCTTTTTTCTCTCCCTTCCTACCTCTGTGTCTCTGTCTCTCTCTTTCTGTATGTTTACACAATAAACATTTGCATAGCACGTGTGCATGCAAGCAACCCTCTGCACAAAGGTGAACCAACAATACTCTCCAAGATATAATGTCCCACTAATTTCCATAGCTTTTACCCATGTTGAAATTTAATGACAAATTTAAGTAAGAAGACATTATATCTAGTAAAAAAAAAAGTGAGACCTTCTTTTGAAAAATCTGATTGGAGATAATAATAGCAGGAAATGGACATATATTAGGAGACTCACTTGGATTCCACATCTGAAAATTATATGGTCTGTACTTTGCCTATCTTTAATTGGAAGGGTATGTCTGTCAACAGATGAGTCCTGTAAGTTATACTGCATTTCTGACTGTCTCTCAATAACTTTAAAACATTAATTTGATATCTTTATTTCCTGTTTCTACAAAAATCCCATTGCTCAAGCAATACAGCTAAATATTAATCATATTCCTCTGTTTTCACCTCAAAGTATGATTATATCAATATGCTGAAAAAGATATTTTACTTAAATGCTAATATGAATGAAACAGAAACCATTTAGCTATGAGTTTAAAAAGTTGAAACAGAAATAATTCAGCTCTGATTTAAAAAGTTCCTGTTATTAAACAGTCAATGGTTCTCCAATAAATAACTCTACAAGTACAGAAATAGAAGAGAATTTAATCTGAGAATTGACTACATAAACATTGAAAGTTCATTCTCGTGATTATTTATAAACTGAATCCAATAAAAACGTTTTGCCTTATTTTAGGAGGTCCTTACATTCTCTAGATATTCCTACTCAGTGCTAGGGAAAGATTTTGTCCCAGAGAAATGTTTCATGACTCCTGAAATAACACAGAACTAATTGAAAACATGAAGCTGACAATTGAAAAACTGCATATGATAGACATATTCTAATATTTTCTTCCTCAATCAAGAGCTTTAAATAAAAAATAATCTTTAGCCTTCAAGGTTTATTTTATCACCTTCTGATTGCACCTAGAGATGGTAAATAATTAATTGGAAAGTGTTTAATCAACTTTAGTAAACATTTGTCTCTCCTATAAATCAGTCAATTCTGTTTGATAATGTAGATTTCTGGCTGCTTCCTGAATGTGCCAGGAGATTCCCAACACAGATATAGAACAACCATATAGGAAGATCAATATAGAAGTATCTTTAATTGATACCTTGTCCTTAGAAATGCATCCTTGGTACACAAGATGTTGAGCACTGGGGAATTCTGGAAGAAGTGTTCCTGTTTTTGAGCTAAGTGAGTATTTATGAGTGAATCCACCCTGTAATTGAGGAAAAATCATGAAAATAAAGTTCACAACTCTGTGAATCTATATAAATCATATAGCTCTAATAAAACAAAGACTATAAGATTTTAAATCATGTTAAAATAGAATATTTGAGTAAATGCTTAGACTCTGTAACTAAAGAAACTAGATGTGCCCACAGAAGACTGAAGTTGGATTCTAACCCAACACTGTATAAAAAAATCAACTCAAATGAGACCAAAAATCTAAATGCATTAGCAAAAATTGTGACACTATTATAAGGAAATGTAAAAGATTAATGGCCTTATATTTAGCCATAATTACTTAAATATGACATAATAAAAGAAAAAAGAAAGTGAACTTCATAAAACTGGAAACAATTGTGCAACAAAAGACAATATAAAAGCTGGAGAGATAGCTTTGTCTTTGTAAAGTGTTTGCCTTGCATACATGAGAACCTGAGTTCCATCCCCAAAATTTAAGTTAAAAAAAAAAGCCCAGGCATGGGCTGAAGAGATGGCTCAGCAGCTGTAAAAGCATGAAATCCTCTGGAGGTCTGAGAGACCCCTGGAGTTTGAAACGCAGGAACCAAACATAAACAGCTGAATGTTGCCCTTTGAGCCTGTAATCTCAGTCTCACAGCAAGGCAGACACAAGGAGACCCCTGGGATCAGTAAGAGACTTAAGCTCAAACAAAAATAGGCGGAAGAGCCATGGAGCTAGACATCGATCTTCCCAGTTTAGTCACAGCAGGTGAGCACATGGAGCACCACGTGGACACATTCATGTTTATACATCACACAT